>VZUI01041483.1:742-14444 GCA_013401135.1 Cettia cetti | reverse complement strand
AAAGAAAGAAAGAAAGAAAGAAAGAAAGAAAGAGAGAGAGAGAGAGAGAGAGAGAGAGAGAGAAATCCCACTACAAAGAAAGATGTACATTCTTTATGTAATTTTTCTCATGCCTGAAAGTATTAAATAGATAGCAAAAAATACACTGGTGTCTTGTGTCTTATATCTTATGACTAAACAGTATTGCTCTACTTCTTAGTTGTGGTGATTTTGGGGGGTTTTTTTCCACTGGGAAAGTACTACTCTATTGTACACATTTTCATTTTTAATGGATGATTCACTTGCTTGATACTAAATGGAAGAAATGCCTTAGTAACGTAATCAAAAATATGCAGGCATGTGTTTCCAAAATTAATTTTGATATTTCCTGTCACTGAACTTGCCTCATCAGAGCATAATAGTAATTTTATAGTTGTAGCAACGCTGATTTCACCACATAAGAATCTACAGGAACATTTGAAGTTGCGCATGTTCAAGATTTTTTTTTGTCCTGAACAGCTACACAGACAGTAAGTTTCAAATTCCTATCATCTTCCCAGTAAGTCACACAGAAACTGGATTTAGAATTTCCAAAGGGCAAGAGTTGATGTTGCAATCTATGCGCAGCTACAGCTCCTCTCTTATAAAAAGATGGAAGTCTGAGTGATCACTATTGAGCATTTGCTCACCATTTAAATTGCTTTCCTACTATTTAAAATGTGTATCTCAATCCTTTTAAGTAATTAAGCAATCAGAAAAAAAAAAGAATTTGGGCTATTACAATTATTGTTCAATGGTTAATTTATATAAGCACTGCAGGGGCTATACTGAACACTTATTTTATAAAAGACCTTTTCCTCCTGTTTCACACAACATTTTTCAGAAAATAAGCAGTTGCACAAAAATGTTAACATATGGCAGTATTTTTGGAACTGCTGTAGAAATTAAAGGCAATAAAAATTGCCTTGGACAAGAAAGGACAAATAGGCCAAACCAAATAATTATTCTTGCAGCTTTCTTTAACCACTAAGTCCACTTTATATGCAGTTTCCGATCCCTCATATTAAATCTGATCATATATATTTAATTCCATTCTTAAAAATTTCAGTAGACAACTTCAGTGCTAACCTACAACTGCCCTGTCAGAAAATCTTTGATGTCACAGCATAATAGCTCCTGAAAGAACAGCACTAATACTTAATGTAACATGAAACCAGGGCCCTGCAGTGGGGCTGTCTGCTGTCAGGAACAAACAGTTTCACTGCTGTTCCCCAGAAGTGACAAGATTGAGAACTAACAGGGCAGCACCTCCTCGGTGCTACAGGAGACCTGTGCACGAGAATCACTAGCAAATTTCACAGAGCAACGTTACTAAATAACAAACAAACAAAGAAACCCACACTAAATATTACTAAAAAACAAACAAACAAAGAAACCCACACTAAATAAAAATGTCCAGCACTGCAGCCATACAAGTTTTCTTCACCTCTTTCAAATACAGTTGATGTGAAGATGATTTCCATGCCACAAATTATAAAAGAGGAATCTGTTTTATGTGGAATTTCTTTACATATCTTGCTTGTGAATAAAGCTCCTTGTGCTGCCCTATGCATCTCAAATTCTTTTCCAGAATTTGTTTTCTCGCTACGATCATTACATCTCTTTTAGGTTTTGAATTGAAATTTTAAGACTGAAGGCTAGTTGGCCTCCAGGAGAAAACATAAGATACTTTCTTCTGTTGCTAACACAGGTGCTTACAGGTCCACCTATGAACTTATTATCAGATTTCTGACTAATAAAACCATTGCACCCATTGTCAGAAAGCACTAGAAAGATCAGATTCCAAAATCCTGCATGTCCCTGTTCTGAATGGCACCGAATGTCTCCTGCTCAGTGCCCCTTTCCATGGAGCTAAAGTGTCCCAGAGGAGGGATGAGATACTCACAGACTCAAGTCCCATATGTGTCCTCTTTGTGCTCCATATTTTTGCCTCTTTCAAAACATTTTTAAGATTCACGTGTAACATTGCTCGAGGTCAAAATATTTTACTATACATGAGAGTACCAGGCTCCCATGGAAATCAGTTCCATTGCTGGATTTATTTTCTCTCTTGGATGGCTGACTAGTCTATTTTATAAACTAGCAATAGCTGTATTTTTAAAGTTTATAAAACCTGGCCTCTGGCTAACTTGTAAACATAGGATATATTATCCTTTTGTTTGTAAAGCTTAATCCTACAACTGTCAAGCTGAATAAACCTTTAGAATAATAGCAAATATATTAAAAAAAAGTCATAACTAACAGAAAATTGAACTCAGATTGAGATAAAAATGTCAGTGGCACAAGTTTTTTGACACATTTGGCACTACTCATAGAACTGGGAACACTTTTACCCTTTAAATTTCTTAAAAGCATTCTTGGGCTATCTGATTTTAAAAGTCATAAGGTGATAAATGTTTTAAAAATTACCTATGCTTCACCCTCTTCCTTCAATGAATCTCTGGCAGTTGGCAAAAAAAAAGTCATAGGGGTTTAAGCATGTAGGACCTTACTGACACTGAATTGGAAATCACATTCTTCTGGTGGATTCAGAGCTCGTGTCCATACAGCAGCGTTAAATTTATCTGCTCATACATTTGCAATGCTTAGCATTTGCTCCCAGAACACACTTAAACACACTAACCACGGCGCAAACACTGAGCTAGAGACATTCTTTATACTACCTTGTAGTCGCAGCAGATTGCACAAGAGGAAAGAAGGGGACTGTGAGTAAAGTAACATGTCAGTAATCACGGTCTGTGGCAGTATCAAAACAATCGATAACGCCAAGTTCTCCTCCCTCGCCCTGAGTGCTGGCGCCCACTGCTCCCTGGGCTGCATCAGAGGCGTGTGTTGTTCCTCCTCCTAGGAGTGCAACCAGAACTGCTCTCCCTGCTAGAACTGGCTGTCCCTCCCCTCAGACACTCTGTGGTCTGAGCTGTGGTTTCAGCTAGCTCCCTTCGCCGCACAGTGACATTGCGCTTGAAGCAATCACACAGTCATTTACTGCACCTCAGCTGAGAGGCAGGAAAGAGGAGCTAAACGTATGATTTCTGCTGTCCCTCCAGCTAGACGTGCAACAACATGCCTGTCTACACTCTAATCTAGGCTATATAAATACTTTACCTCAGCTATTTTAAAGACAGAGCATAAAAAGAAAGACAAACAGTCAAGATTTAAGCTAGCACTTAACTGTACCCCTATTCCATCCTGGTGGGAGCAAGCAAAAACTCTTACAGAGACAATGAAAGTCTCTTCCCTCAGAGATTTGAAAAGATCAAGGTTTGTTCCTGCTGAGGAGAAATGGCATCCATCACCTTTGCTGGAGACATCTGGGATTTTCCCCCAGCTTCCTTCCTTTCTTTTTTTTTCTTTTAATTCAGTTTGTTCAATTGAGCTTTTGTGACGCTTGGTCAGAAATTTGGGGAATAATGGATAAATATTTATTTAAAATTCATACATAATTGACAGCAATAGCAATCATACAATTGCAGAAAAAATTCTCTGGCTTCTTTAACACTACTGAGGTCTTGCCAAGATTATGCTTCTTAACAGAACAGGTGAGAGGAGGAGGAGGAAAACAATTAGAACCATTACCTTACATGGCCAAGACATTTTGAGTCAAGACCAAATATCTGACAACACTGCCTAGAGATCTCGGCTCTGATAAAGCTCACTGCTGATAATTGTCTGAAGAATGCTCATTTGGAACAAGTTTAAAAAATGGTAGTAGGAAGCAGAGAGACCTTGGAAACAGAAAAGTCAATATAAACAAATATAATTTATTTTCAGAATTTTATATACTAACAAGAGACAGGCATTATTAATTTCTGCAGATAAACAACATAGTTCAAACAAAGAAGAAGTAAAATCTGGGTCAAATGTTGGTCTCCTGATCAAAAATCTTAGCAATTTCACATTAAACATAAGTTGATTATAAAGAACATATTTATTTAGCATCAGTAATTATGTAAAATGAGCCATTCCCTCTGGAGATTATCCATAGCCTTCTAGACAAAACAAGCCCCAGAAGTTTTTAATCCTGACCATGTTGCGGGCTGACCATTAAACAAAGGAGCAGGTCAGTGAGGAAATTCATAAGCCAAAAAAATATATAAACCACCACTAGTGAATAAGGATTCAGCCCTCCAAAGTGCTAAGCATGTTGGCCCCAATCCAATGAAGTACTTAACTACACACTGAATTTTAAGCACATACATAGTCTCATTCCCACTGAGATTATTCCTGGGCTTTAAAGCTCACCATGTGCTTGTATAGTTTTTTGAACTAGGACCAGAGTACTCGGTATCTTCGAGGACCTGAAACCTTGAGTCCTAGGAGCTAGACCTGGAAGAGCTTTTCTATCTGTCTTAGTCAATAATGCTGAATTTCATTCTAGAGATGTGAACCATGCAGAAATTGCAAGTTCACACTTTGATTCCCCAGAATAAATAAATAAATAAATAAATAAATAAATAAATAAATAAATAAATAAATAGACAGATAGTCTCCCCTAGGTCTAGAGAAAGAACCAGAACCCATCAACTCCTCTGGCTGAGAAAACACATGTTCTGCCGAGTTCAGCTGTAGGAATCAATACTGGGAATAAACACCATCTCTCTAATCCGTCATTGCTATTTATTTTAATACAAAAATGGTGAGAAGAGGCAAACTGCTCTTCACACTTCTGATTGTAGTCATTATGGCTCCAACACCAGAGAACAGCAGCCTGTGGCTGTCAATGGCTTCTGGCAAATGAGAATCTCTTTACCCAGCAATTGCCTTCACCACAACTCTGGAATTCACCACAAGGAGAGGGAGGCCCTAGTGTGACACTGAGTATGCTTTTGGACAAGCAAAATACCAGAAGAGTAAAATGCAAATAAATTAATTTTGCACATCAAACAAATCATGGCTAATATTAAACAGTCTTTTATCTGCATGCAAAAAGGGGTTGTTTGTTTAATGTTCTGCCTTTTTTTTTTTATTTCAGGGCCTTATTCATTGCAAAAAAAATATGCAGCACTGAAACATAAAATATTTTTGAACACAAGTAAAGACATTTTATTAAAATCTGAACTTTAAAAAAGCTTTGTAAGATCCTGACACATTAATCAAGTGAGTAATTGCACAGAGAAACATAGAGGGAATATAATGAACCACATGCACCTTTATGTCAGAAACAAAATTTGAAACAAATTGTGGAAGGCTATTTTGTGCAGTGGCTGCTGTGCCTCATTTGGACAACAGTATTACACTGTGGCACAGAAATGAAACAGTGAACATGCATAACCAGTCATAGAGTGATCCTAAAATAATCAGACAGTCGGCTGCCACGATCTAGCAGCTTTAACTAGATGGGACATTGCTGTGAGGATCCTTTTGCTGGTCCACGGCATTCACCAAGAAAAAGCATTAATATGCTCCATGGCATTTTCTTACATGCTTAAGAATTCCAATGAAGCCACAGTAATAAATGATACTGCTAACCCTGAGCACTCTCAGAAGAAATATCGAGGATATACAGATCCTTCTCTGAAGTTTCAGTGGCTCAATGTCTTTTGAGATGAAGCTTCACATTTCTTGTGTTTTTGGACTGGCTCTCTGTTTGTTACCTCTGCATCTCAGTTATTGAAACATGGGCCCAGTCCAGCCAACAACACACAACTGAAAGGCTGGAGGCCATGGTCCAGTTCTTCTAAAAGAACTATCTGCCACAGCAAGCCCAAAAAAAAACCTTCTTGCTAAAAGTACAAGAACAGCACTATTTGCCAGAAAGCTGAGAATATAGAAAAACTCTTTCCCTTTTACATAACTCAATATTCACAGTTCTGGAGGTTGTACATCCCAGTTATCAACAGCTGTTCAATCATTACTCCCCCTCTAACCTCAATTAATAACCCATTTGATTGTGAGTGACAAAAGTGTTGATTTTGATATCGCATCCTCAGCTCTTGGAAAGTGTAAGAGCCTAAGCAAAGAAGGAGAATAAAGTAATTAGGTATCCCTTGAAAGGCTGCAACCACAAATGCTTATTTGCCCCCACACATCCTAGGGTTTTTTCCTGTCTGCTTCTCATCCTATCCCCTTTCTTCCTTTTGTTTCCTGTCATTCAAGTATTCTCCTTCCCTTCCCATCCCCAGAAACTACTTCAGATTCTAAAGTACATATTTAATTTCTCCTTTGCTTTTAGCTAGTCTCAAAACTTCATCACCAACAAGATCAAAAGGACATAAAATAAAATCTCGTTTCACATCCAACATTCAGACTACAAACTGGTGTGCAAGTGTATCGGAATTACTAATTTACACTGACCATCTAGAATCTGCTAATCTTTTCAAAAATATTTGCTATCAGCCAGCCGTCAGAACGATCAGTAAAACACAAAAATGCTTATGATTCATGCTAACCATTCACAGACTGATCATATATGTAATATTTATGTACACTTCTAAAAAAGACTGATGTGACCAAGCTGATCCACTCAAACCTTTTCCAGAAACCTACATTTTCTCAGACAGCAAGGACAGATAACTTGCGTCCCAAAGAATTTGCTGTGAATAACCTGATGAATAACAGAAAAGTAATACAGAGTTCAGTCTTGAATACCATAAGCACTAAAGGGACTTCCTCAACTACTGCACATTATCTTCTTTAGAAGACAGCATTACACAACCTATATAGAGAAGTTTTAAAAATTTACATATGTCAAGCTATATCCAAATACTATGTGACTACAGAAAATCTCTGTGCATGTTCAACAGCAATATGAGCAGTACAGTTGCTGTTCAGTTCAATTATATATGCATTCACTCACTTTTCCCTCCCATCTTTGTCCTTTCATAGCCCTTCCCTCCTCTTCCTCTCCCTTTGTTTTTTCATCCCCTCTCTTCTCCCACACACTTTCAAGAAGGCCCAATTCAGCACAGTGTGGCATCAGCAGAGGCCAGCGACAGCTGCCGCTCCAGCTACAACAGTGAGTGGATTTAAAAAAATCAAGGGACAGCTTTAAACTTTGGGAGAGCTGTTTAAACTGAATATGTAATAACTCTACTGAAGATTTGGACTTTAGCTCCACTCAATAGGGGTGCTTCATTACCTACTTGTGGGAATGTCACTTGTCTGTGGTTAGGTCACAGCCTGCCGACGGTAAATTCTGTATGTGCTGTTTAGCCCGGTCAGCTGAAAACAAACTAGCAGATGCCACCTGATTTGCATCCAGTTACTATTGACACTGAAGGGACAATATATGAAAGACAGGAAGTATCACGTGGGAGACGCACTTCACCAGTGTGAGGGGAAACGAGCCTTCATCTTCTTTATCTAATCGTCCCAAGCAGAATTACTGAAATAGAAAAACCTTCCACAGCAGGAACGAGGCAACCAAAACCAGTTGGGATGAATTTGACTCTTACTGGTTTATTGTGCCATTTCTGTGCCACTTTGACTGGGGTGGAAGCAGGATTTATCAGAAGTAAAAACAGCAACAGCTTAAACCTTGATGTTTGCACTCCTAATGGAAACCACCCATACAAGCGATCAGCAAAACAGTTTCCTCCTGCTCCTTTGGGGTTTGGTTATGTTACATTGATATTGTGAAAAAGTGAATTCAGCCTTTTCAAGGGAAGACATAAATTAGAAACTCCAGATGATTCTCAGTAATAACCCTTTAGGTGCATTTTAACTCTCCCATCCACATTTTCTCTTTCGCTGAAAGGACTATAAAACACTCACAGCATTCAAAGCCTTTCACTTTTACACCATTGTGATGAGGTTGTGTTTGATGCCATTCCATCACAGAGTGTTGTGCAATGGTGTTTTCAAATCAACCTTTAGTGGGCACACCCATGCAGCCCATAAAACACATGGCAGCATGCTGCAGTAAAATACACACCGGTGTAGCTGCACTCCCACTGCTAATCAGAGCTTTTGTCACGTTCTTAAACATCACATATTGAACCCTTCTTGTCTGGAGGGGGTAGAGAAGATAAAAATAATGAGAATTTTCACTGAAGGAAGAAAACCACGAACTAGGAGAAAAGACTCTGTAGACCAGCAAGGAAAGACAAGCCTTTTGGTTTTCACCAAAGGTTGAGGGAAGATCTTTGAAGCAGGGAGAAAGGGCCCACTGAACTGCTTGAACACACAGCAGTAAGTGTACATTTGCCTCCTTAATGTCCAGGTCAAAGGTGAGGGTAAGCACAGAGACACATAAGAATGAGAATATGCTTTGTCTTACTTCTTTTTCTAGAGCATTATGTGGCAGTGCATATCTTTCTTGGTCTCTTCTGTTTCACATTTTTCCATCTCACTACTCTTCTCTAAACTGACTCCTCACATTAGCCCTCATCCCATCCCAACACCAGTCTATTACCATCTAGCTCATGAAATCAAGCTTATGAAATAAAACTATTAGATCATATCCAACTTGCTTTGAAATACATGAAGATTCCATTGCTACTTCCAAAGAGAAACACCACAGGCACCATAATTTCCATGTGCAAAGAACAGGTAGCATAATGGGAGCGAGGGCCTATAGACGGCAACCAGAAAGCATGAAGGTGTTTTCCTGGAATTCAACTTTGACCTTTCAGTTAAGCAATGAGAGTTGATAACAGGTAGCAGAATGTAAGAATGTATGCATGTAAACCATGGATGAATACTCAATTTCACTCATAGGGACTACCATAACAAAATCACTAATATGTTGAAACACAACTACTTAGGGACATTAAAAAAAAATGCCATGTGTATATCTACATATATTTGCACTAAAGGTTGAATAAAGTATATTCCCACTGCAGTGGCCTACGTGAATCCCTTAGCAGAAGAAAAATATGAAAGTATCTGCAAGAAGATAATCTGCCCTCAGCAGACCAGGTATAAATGAAAAAAAAAAAAAAAAAAAAAAAAAAAAAGAAAAACACACAGCCACAGTCCCCACAATTACAGGAAGCTGGCAGGCCAGCAGTCAGAATCCCCACATGTTGTATAATATACTGCACCAGAAGACCTGCTGGATGATAGATATGGATGGTCTAACATGTAATTTCTATGAGGTGAACTCCTGTTAATATCGTCCTAAAGCCATAAAAAACCATCATGTAAGCAAACCTGATTCCACTCTGACTGACACGAAATTATTCTCTGCAGTTAATCCAATGCAAACAGGGCCTTGACACATGAGCCCCATCCCCACACAGTCACAAAAAGTTCTTTCCATTGAACACAGAAGGAACTGCATCCTGGCCTAAGGAATGTGATTGTGGCTAGAATAAAAAGGCACCCTCCTGCGTAAGTAAACAGATTTACACTGGCTTATACCAGCTGAGAATCTGTCAAATACCAAAATATATCAAAATATTCCTCTGAAATAGCTCAACATTCAAATTTCATATATGTCAAATCCTTCAAAATGCTCATTCTAATAACAATAAGCCAGTCACCCTGGCGGCTTATATGACATGGCTCCTCTACAGAAAGCTCCCAAAATCTGGATCCTCTCCTAGTTCCACCTATTACTTCAACTGGTCCTTCTGAGGTAAAATGCTGTGAGTGCCCTTAGCACAACTACTGCACTGAGGAAAGGAAGTGAGGATTCACTGAGCCAGTTAAAACTATAAGAATGTAGATGGGCAACTCCATCCCATCTTAGCTGGAATTAGGCCATGACACTGAGGTTAACCCCCCACTTGTGAAAAAATACCATGGGTTTTCACTAACCACAAATGGTCAGGAGCTTAGTGGAACGAGCCCATCCACAGCAATCTCACAGATGTCAGGAGCAACAGAACACTCTCAGAAAGGGTGGGATTCCAGCTCAAAGTACCCATGGACACATCCATCAATCGTCACCTAAAACTGGACAAAACTAAGCAAGACCTCAAGATTGCTGCTATAAAATCACAGTCCAAGCATCTGTTTTACCACAAAGAGTTCCTAAAAGCTCCACCTCAGTAGTTCTGGAGCATTAATGGACAGAGCCTCTGTGGAACAAGCATCTCTGAGTAATAAGGAAACTCGCAGGACTCTCTGCCTCCTCCGCACTGGGACCCTAACCAACACAGTTTATGAAGTAAACAATTCAACAGCAGCCCTTCCGGAACAGCTCAGGGTGATCCACTCAGGAATTAAAGTCACATTTATTCCAGAAAAGAGTTTCCAGATAGGGAGCACCCTGCAGTATTTTATGTCAATTTTCCCACAAAGGCAGGTCCTTGGAGTAATATATAAATTCTCCTTATGCTGTGTAACAGTTAGTTGGAATTAGTAAACACATATTGTTTCATTAAAAATATTATGTTCCAGCACATGCATTTAATTTGCCATAAAGTATGGTATGTAAGAAATCACACCATTTGCAATAAATCTGAAAAGATATTAGCATTTTTGTTTCCAATACAAGATATTTTATGCAAGTCGTAAAATTTCAGTGGTATATGGAAGGGGTCTTAGCGAAATACACAAAAAAAATATGACTATAAACAAGCCATCATTCTGGTAAGAGGAAATACAAACAACCAGAATAAAAATAGTTGATGCACAAAAGCCATAATGAGGGGGTTGCTCAAAAAATAACTTCTACTTTGAATGGTTTGGATGAAATACAAATTATCCACAGAAAAGTGTGGACTGGCATAAATGTTTGTACAAAATTATAAGTGTATTTCTAGAAGTATGCAAGAGACAACCGCCTGCATGCTGCACAAGGTCCCAACAACGCTCTGAGTAAGTGCTAGTGCACAGAGTCCAAACCACTGCATTTTAATTACTATGCAGCCTCAGATATATTGCCTTTGATATGGAAATCTTCTTGTTCTCTCATCTTCACATACGGTCTCATGCACAGAAATCTTTATCTGATTCATAAAAAATAAACTAGAATCCAATCTCAACACCTGACCTCAGTGCTTAGAAGTTTTTTACTAAGCATGGTGTCACTATAAAAAGAATGGGTAATATTGGTGTAAAGTTAGATATTTGGAGCAATGATATGAAGGATTTGCAGTTAGGAATCAAATCAATACTGCATCTCTGAGGTTTTAGAGTTTCTATTGCCTTTTGTCAGTCTACCAGTGACTGGAGACACAATTGACTACACCTTTCTGTCTAGCTCAAGAAGAAAGAAAAAATATTTAAATGACATCCTATCTTGCCACTGATGGAAGAGATGCAACTCAGCCACTTGCTATATGGAATAGGTTCTGAAATCTAATAAATCACTAACATCAAACTTTTCACCTTTTTTTTTTTTCTAAATTTGGATGCTACATTCTTGAACATGTTTTAAAGGTATGCACTACAAAGTTTGCACAAGAAGAAACAAAACATATCCCAAGCTTTGCTTCAACAAACAGGCAAAATAAACATAAAAGTATTTAAAATACAAACCCAGTACTTTCCTGTATCTTATATTAATATGCTGCCCATAAGAAGGCTAAAAAATTTTGCTTTGACAAATTCTACTAGTTGTTCAGAAAAAAACATTAAATATTCAGACTTATTTAGGTAATTCTCCTAGCTCTATAGAATTACATTCTCTTTTTTTAAAGAATATGATCTGAGTAAACTCTCTATAGATGATAATGACCCATCTGTAAATCATTTTGTTGCAGGTTATCTGTTTTTTATCATCGCTAGTACCTGTCTGTCCCTGATATGATACCCTTAAACACATTAACTAGATGGAATGTTTTGCCTGACTTCAAAAAAAATTCCATTGATCCATTCTGCGCTATAGATGAATTACTCTGATTAATATAGTTTAACAATATCCCTAATTTTATCCTACTCTTTCCTATTCAGAAGATTCAAGAAACATTTGGTTTAAAGGTAATGATTTTCAGACTTGGGATGCTGGGTTTTTTTCTCCTTAATTTAAGGAGACAAAACAGTAAACTTAAAACTGATATGAGTATTTTAAAGTATACAAGAGTAGAAGAGAAACGTCTGTGTACTGATTCTTGTTTCTTTAAGAGAAAATCCATTTTTACAGGTTCCTGTTGTACTAATTGAAAGAGAATTATTTAAAACTCTACTGAATACCTGAATATACGATGGGTATCTGTAGCAGCTTCACGAGTTCCAAAGAACTCTAGACTTTCTGAAAGACAGTAAACTAAAAATTGGCAGGAAATCTCTTACAATGATGTCACAAATATTTGTTGTTGCCACAGAATACTGTTTTAAAAGAACACCTACTTCTGTGCTGAAAAGGCTTTGGGAACAAGTAATTATCCAGTTTTATCACTGCAGAAATCGGCTGCTTTCCAGCAAATACCTCTATCAGATCTCTCCCTTCTGTGCAGAACTACATCTAAATAAATAGGCATGTATTTCAGACAGACCTCACACCAGTCCAGTACATGACCTTACTAACGATAGGATTTCATGGTGTTTTGTTATTTTCATAATATGATGTAAAGGCCTGCAATGACACATGTACAGATACACACTGTGGGAGAATCATGTGTCTAAGAAAACTCCAAATGGCTCATGCAAAAGAGAAGAAAATTCAGTTTCTGTGGTTTGGTAATAAGTCCCCTAAAAGTTCCCATTCTTGCTGTTCTACCTGAGGAAAAATAGAAAGTTGTGTAAATAAAAATTACACAAAAAGCCACCGAAAGAGATGAACAGAAACTAGCTTGCTACTGTACAGACCCGAAACATGCACCTCTGTGTGCTTTGCTGCCGCTTGACGAGTGAGCTCCATGTGAACTACCAAACACATCACACAGCAGCACCTCTCTCCCGGGTTCTGACACCATGCAGAAATGTCTCTGCCTCTGTGATTTACTGTATGAGCTGAAATGTTTTTAAAATACATTGCTGTATCACTGCAGTTGATATAATTCACATATACACAAACACCCCTATTTACACAACTCTTGAAAACTTTGGCCATTGGAAACTGCCAAACCAGCCCGCTGATCTCTAAAGCGACTCTGTGGAAAAAAGGAAATATACAACATCCCATTGCACGGGGTGGAAAACAAAGCGCATCCTGGCTTCTCTTTCCAAAGTAATTTTTGTTCCGGGAAGTTAATAAATAAACAAATAAATAAATAGACTGAAGCTTTTGGAGTGTGATCTATACACTTCCAAGGGGGAAATCAACCCAAATGTAAAAGATTGATGGATGTCAATCCATTTTTTTTAAGTGGTGTCTCCCAAGGTGATCACAGTGTTTAGCAGATAAAAGAGGACTAAAGGAACTTTCTAATGCCAACTGAGAAAAAAAGAATGTATTTGTTATTGCTGTCATCATGCAAAGCTCTGGCCTTTATTATGACGAGATATTTCAAGGCCTCCAAGAACTGCAGGGATATGTGGATACTTTGGACTAAAAATACGATCAAAGATGCAAAAAACATGTCCAAAGAGATTTTTTTTTTCCTGTTGTGCAGAAGTTCGGCAGGAAATGACCACGAAACAGTTGTTGGCCACATATTAAAAACCACTGGCAAGGGAACAAGCACTGGCAGTTCCCACTTGTGAACAGAATCAAGCTGACAAGTGAAGGCGACTAACTTTGGACATCAGCTATTATTTTCTACAAGTATTTTCTACTGGTAAGGCACTTGTGGCCTTACCAGTGAAACTGATGGGCTCCACTTTGTTTCTCTTGTCGCTTTCCCCGGTGTGTAAACGCAAAAAAAAAAAAAAAAAAAAAAAAAAAACCGCA
>VZUI01041480.1:0-59982 GCA_013401135.1 Cettia cetti | reverse complement strand
ACCCCCCTGTACAGATATCAAACCCTCTTGCTCAGGTCCCAGACATCTCTGCTGAGGTCCCTGAGCTCCTTGCCAAGCTCTTGGATCACCCAGGGCAGCCAGAGAGATGTCCTGGGTCCCGACACATGTTTATTCTTAATAAGGCATTTTTTAGTTCTATAGCCTGTGAAGTACTACATTTGCCTTTAGTTTGGTGGTTCTGCAATCACTAGCACTTTCCCAGTCCATTGACATTTAATTAAAGCATATAGCTGACATATCAGGATGTCTGTAGAAGCAGGTCTGGAGAAAACTGACATTAACTGCACCTCTTAAAAAGCAAACAAATGCTCAGCAGTATCTGTTAGAGCTCTGGAATTTCATATGCCTTCTCAGTCTGCTAAACAAATTATTTTTACAAGAATCAAGTTAATATAAATATCAGGTATAAACCTGTGGCACTAACGTGGAAAGAAAAAGCAATTAAGCTGTAAGCACAGAGGTGTATTGGTGCTGTGATGTTGATGACAACACACTAGAACTTCTCTTACACTGCCTGTTGCTTGTTTAAAGAACAAGTTTAAACAGGAAAATTCTGATGTTCTTTTCCAAAAAATTGATTATAAAGAAAGAAGGAAAGAAAATAATCTCATAGTGGCCTACAGCTTCCAGTCAGGTAATTATGTAATATCAGCACTCTAGCAATCTCATAGGAAATCATTCTTGCAAAGCATGAACTGCATCCCAAGCCTAGCTGCAATTAATAAGGTCTCAAAATATATGCCATATTTCACATCTACTTCTCTGCTTTTTCACAGGATTAAGATTTGAATCACAGAACTACAGAATAGTCTGCGTTGAAACGGACTTAAGAGATCATCTTGTTCCAGCCTCCCTTTCACAGGAACACCTTCTACAAGTCCAGGTTTCTCAGGGCCTCATCCAACCTGGCCTTGAACACTGTCAGGGATGGGGCATTCACAACTTGTCTAAGCAACCTGTGTCAGTGTCTCACCACCCTAACATGGCATTGTTTGCAGCATTGCTGCATTTGTCTGTGCAGACTTGCCAGATGAAGAGCACAACAGAGGCTGAAGAACACACTTCACGGTAACAGCTCTGCCACCCTTTGGTTTCACTCTTTTCCCAGTTTATGGTGCTCAAAGTGGCAGCACACTGTAGAGCTCACATTAAAAAGACAATTACGCTGAGTGTATGATTCACGTTTCAAAAATGCACAGGATTATCGTGCTGAACAACTTTGTTACATTTTAAGGCTTTTATACTTTAGTTATGATACCAATTTCATAACATTTATAGAAATTCTAAGTATGAAGAAATCAAGATTTAAAAAATAATACATTGTTTAAAATTTAAAATGAAATACCAATAAGATAATTTTCCTTACTCTAATATTCATTCCACAGTGGCTGGTCTAATGCAAAAACCAAAACTACTGCTTATTGTTAAATACCAGTCACAAAGGCAGTAAGTGCAAGCACTGCATTAATGAATAGTGGGCAAAGCACATTTTGTTACAGTATCATCCATTTTTCTTACTAAAGCACTATTAGCTTTTCTGTGAGAAATATACAGAGCAGAAAAGGAGGAAAAGGTAAACTAAGACATCAATTTTTCCTCTGAGCTGTTCACATTTATTGATATAGAGCAGGTTAGACAGCATTTGCCTTAACTGATCCAAACAGGAATATGCACTATGCTGTGGAGAGTCAGCTAGACTAAAACTATTTATTAACTATACAGCTTGAGAACAGCCTCGCTTTTTAAAAAGGCATCTACATAGTTCCTTTTAAGGGTGAACTTTCTATATCCTTTGACTGCATATCGTTCACTGTGGCTTTGAACAGGAAATATGATAATGACACTCTTTGACAATCACTTGAAGCAAATAAAACCACAGGAAGAGAAAAAAAAATTACAGGTGTTAGCATTTGAATTTAGCTAGGCTTGCTCCAAAGCTCAGATTACTATTTAAGGAGAATGGGGAAAAAAGGGCAAGAAAAAAAAGAAAGAAATATGAACAAAAATCATGCCATATCATGGTCCCAACAAGATGTGCCATAATAAGCACACGTAGGCACAAAGTCACGACCAAGCCCACTACTAGTATTTTAGTCTGAAGTACTTCATACAAAAAACTTTTACAGTTATACTTACTACAGGAAATTTATCCCATGAAATATATGGGTATTTTGATATGTCTTTTTTGCCTTAAAGGCTTTGAAAAGCTATCATTTCTTTCAATCCTGTAAGTGCTAAGTAGAAAATTATCATTCCTTGGTGTATTATTAAGACTTCTTTCATGTTTTGCACTTTAAATTTCTATCATAGCCACACTATTTCCCCTTGATGATGGCTAAATAAAGTCATGTGGCAACCAGAAATGATGGGAAGAGAGGACTAAGGTGTGCCCAAACCAAGAGAGAGGCTGGGCTCATGCACACTTACATACAGCTATAGGAACTGGAGGACACTCTCCAGCTCTCAAAGGAAATGAGAGGTGTTTATTCATTTGCCAGCCTTGGTTTTTGAAATAAAACAATCTACAAGCAGCAAGATGTTTTAAACAAAGACAACCTACAGGGAAAGTTGCCTCCATTTATGAATTTTGTATCAAAAACTTTATCTCATCAGGGCACTGAACTTAGAGAAGCACTCCTCATTCCCCACTACAAGAACAGACGTTTCTGGGCACTTTGACACTGATTTTAATGTAGCAATTATGTTCTGCACTTTCAAATCCTGAGAAACTTGAGCTGCAAGCAACTCTTGCCACACAAAAGACAACATCCACCATAAACTTAGCCTGATTAAAGCCGAAATCCCTTTTTCATTTCCTCATAATCTTCCCATATTGATTCTGCCTTAGTGTCTCCCAAGTGTTTTAGGGTTTAGTTTCAAGACATTTAACCATGTTCTTCAAAGTATGAGTTAGACTTTCCGGTATATTTTTGAACCTTGATTGCATATGTTCTGACTGTAAACAGGTTTATAACATGTAAAAAGGTTATTTTATTCATATCTTTGTGATACAGTTTTCCACATTATTACTAAAGTGGTAAGACTATAGGGTTTTATTTTGGGATTACTAGTCATTTGGAGTCAGTTCTTATTTTTTGCCCCTATTAATACTGAAAGGGTATTCATTAGTACATTTCCTTAAGCAACTTAGAAATAGGTTGTACTTCAAATCAAGCTCAACACAAACTAATAGCCATAAACAATTACTATTATAAGAGCAATTTGCTTCTGATTAAAAGGTTTGAAAGACTGATGAAAACAGGAGAATTGGATGAAGGTACTATTAACAACTTACTTTAAGGAGACATATGGGATGATTGTTTTTAGTTGCTGTTGCTGCTAATAGCACAGAGTGTAGCTTTAGAAACAATATCATCTTTCACTGGAACACCTCCAGATTTTATGCTTTTCACTTTGTAGGAAGCCATCACAAGCTCCCCTGCAATAAATGTACCCACCTGGAATCATATGTGGGAGGGCAGAAAAAAAAAACCAACCAAAAAAACCCAGAAAGGAAACGACAGCAAGTTTCCAAGGAGAAATACTAGGTTTTCCTTACCAGGTTGATGATGGCATGAGAGGGAGCGATAAAGAAGTAAACAGCATTAAAGCACACAATTTTGTCAAGGGCAGACCAGCTCCCCAAGTGTGACAGTAAACATCTGTGCAAGTGCCAGCTGTGGCCTTAAAGCAGAAAGTCTTTAAACAATTTTACTTTTTTTTATCACCTAGTCACATTAAAATTCATGTCCAGTTCCTCAAGCTTCCTCCTGTGTTTAATTAATGACTACTTTTGATATATATGGGTTCAATGGATCTTTCTGAAACAGCCAATTCATAGCTCATACTATTCCCCATACTTACATGCCCACGTTAACCTACTTGTCTTGAAACCACAGCAATGAACATCTAATAGTTCTGTACTATGAAAATATAGAAAGACTAATAGAAAACTAATCATCACCAGAAATTTTTTACTAAGTAACAGAAAGGCAAACCAAAGACTTAATAAATATGTTCCGTCCTACCTAAGACATAGTCTAGGCATATTTTGCCCTGCCTTCAAAAACAGTCAGCTAAGAACAAGTGAAAAGCCTTTGAGAATTCACTCCTATGGTTTAGAAAATCTGATTTCATACTGACTTCCTATCTGCATCAAAAAAATGCTGTTAGATGAAGTTTTAATTGGCCAATAACATCTTCTTCTTAAGCAGCAAGTCCTACAGAAGGAAAAATATTGCTTTTCTCAGCTGGCCTCCTTGTTACTTCTAACAGGGAGGAAAAAAATAAACAGGGCAAAGTAATGGTTCAAGGCAAACAGTCAACAATGTACCATTTCTGTAAAGAATGGAAAGAAAGAAACCCTCAAACAAACTAACCTTCCTGAAGAATGCCCAGTTATTACTTTTACAGTAATGATGGGGAATCCTCAAGATTGGTATCCAGGAAGACAATCATTTTAAAAATAGTGCAGCATCAGAGAAAATGGAACAGTCTGTGTTCATGACATACTACATGGCAGACCATACAAGATACTGAAGGGAGCCTCACCTGCTTTTAGTATGACAATAGATAAAAAGCATTACACACAGAGTTTATAATGGTCTTTTTTCCATAGGAAACTAACACATCAAAGCAATTTCCAAGGAAAGTTTTGGACAAGGAATAAATGCGAACAAGAGAAGAAAAGCATCATTAAAAGTGGAAGAGTTCACAGAAGCAAACTCTTAAGAGTGCAGTAAGTGTTTCATGTCAAAAAATATCACTGTGGTACACCACTATTGCATATTTTAACCAGCCACTGCAAAACAGAACTGCAACTCAAGTCTGATGTTGTACCTAAAGACTTCTTAATGCACTTCACTAAATTATTGCTGCTACTTCTGTTGTCCCAAATGCCTGGCGCACAGCGCCAATCTACACACTGAGACAAGGAATCTCTATTTTTTTATTGTAGTTTGTGCAAAGTATGAGCTAGATGGCAACCCACAAAGTCTGGCTCCTCGATCATCAAAACTTTACACTGTTTATATATTTCAGCACACAAAGAAATCACAGCCCATTGGCTACAAGTTACACAGTTCCATTTAATTAGTATTACACCTTCTACTGGTTAAATGATTCTCATGCTAAGTAGTCCACATGCTCAGACTTTCTCCTGAGTTGGTAGGTTTCTTTAGTTGGTGGGCTAGGAGTTGGTGGTCCCCATATCCCTCTGACAGAATTACTTTTTACCCAGTTGGAGCTGGTCTCAGCACAGTTGCTGTCTTTGCTTTATCAGTTTCTTCCTTATCGTAGGAGTTGTGCCAAAAGTCCTTGTGGCACATAAATCCTGCTTTGTTTTTCTCCACTATCAGCAGCACAGGCTTCTTCCCAAGCTTTGTCAACCTCCCCCTGGGTCTGAGAGCACAAAAGAACGTCAAAGCCTAAATCTTAGCAAGGTAATTCTACTTACAAGTAATTTATCTAATATCTGGACATCACTTCTCAACCTCCCATTCAAGTACAAAACAACAAGACCAAATGCAGTAAGCAAAAGCAGTCTCACACTTTCTGGGACTGGATAAGTCAATTTCACTCTGTTATCCCATGAAACTACCCAGGATTCACATGTGGCCATGTGAAATTCCAGATGAATCACCTCTCTTCAAGTCCTCCTTGGCATGTGAAAACACATGGCTCAAATGGGAAGAGAGACATCAGCAGGATGTCTCTGCTTTAACTTTCAGTTCCACAGCTTGCAAACAACAAAACAGAAGTAGGTTTTTGTTCAAAGTGTGACAAAACTGCGTATTTTAACCTGCTATAATTTAAGGCCTTACCAGTTATTAATATTTGTTCTGTAGCCCTTTTATAATTTCTCTATTATTAGTTCATTTAGATGACTTGAACTCTATGTAGGCATCCACATGTAGGTCCACAGGAGACGGCTTAAAGAAACTTAAAAGACAAATCCCATTTTCAAAGATACTTTGTGTCACTCCAGAGTAGAAGTGCAATTCAGGACATCCGGAGTGGGTACTCAGAGAAGTTGCAGGCAGAGGCCTGTGAGTTCACGCAGTCCATTGTTTCAAGTGCACCTATTCTCAAGAAGCCATACAGACTCTGGTTACTGTCCAGTGTACTGTACTTTCAGAACTCACTTAAATGACCACTCTGCATCTTAATACAGGTGACATCTCTGCTTCAAATTCTACCACTGTAACTGTCTGCTCATTTGCAGAGAACTCACACAAGAACCCCACATACACAAGTCTAAATTAGGCTTTGATTGGTCTGAAGTGATATCAATTTTTCCTGACTAGACACTTGAGAAGGGTATATTAAATTAAACATCCAGTTTACTTTACATGCAATCCATCTTCAGACAGAAAATGATACAGAAATACCATCCAAGTTTGGCAGTAAAAGCAAGATGTAACTGGGTCATATGGCAGAGACAGAAAGCAAAGAAATTTTAGAACTTGTGAGCAATGGCAAGTGCTAACTGGGCCTGTTAAGATTTCACTCTAAAGATAAGCAAGGGGAGCAGCACCAGTAGACTCACAAAGCAAGTCTCATAAAGAATGCTCTAGCCAGAAATCTGCATTCATGTAAAAATCCTCACCATAGCTTTATGTGTGGTTTCAGACCAGACCATGTGGAAAAGAAGAAAATGGGTTAAATGTTCAGCTTTTTCCTCTTCTCCATCAATACCCAGAGATTAGCTAGAACATTAATGTGCAACACATAGCACAAAGTAATGCCTAGAGAAGAGGGTCAGGTTTCATCTTTTTCTAGCAGTGTACAGCAATAAATGGTTCTTTCCCCTGCCTCCAGACATTTCTTAAGTCACTTATGGGAAAGGAAAATTCAGACACACCTATAGCAACAAAGAATCTGGTCCAAGTACCATAATTTAAGTATGCCATAATGCATGTATGCATGTCCTAATTCTCTAACACGTAAACAAGTGCAAAGAAAATGATGAACTGAAATAAAGCTCCTGTGAAGAACATACAGAGTGCTTCTACGCTTCTGCAGCACAGAAAACCCCTTTCACACACTTCTACACACAAACCTGCTAAATACTATGACTGCATGTGCGTGCACATGCCCATACAAAGCCACAAACACAACCTACAATTAGTAACTGTAACAATCATAAAGTATTTCATTCCTATGGCCAAGGCTGTCATGCTATATCCAGCAAGTATGAAAACCACCAAACAGAAAGCTAACAAGCTTTTACCTCTACAAACTTCAGCCAGCCAGCCTGTGCTAAGGAGAACAACTACAACCTGAAAAAAAATTTCTAGGTCCAGCTGGTAAAAAAAAAAAATCATATTTAGAATTGCAGTCAGAATGAAACAACATTTTCCAGATCAACAGAGCATTTTGGGTTTTTTTGCTGGAAGGACCACTCCTTTTTCCAATGAGATCGAAATTTAGAAAAGAGAGAAAAATCAGAAACTCATCAGATTTTTTAAAACACATAGTTGCTTGCACTAAGACACTATACATGCACAGCATTATACCTTATTACTAGCAATAATGCCAGTATCTATACAGGGTTTTTTAATGTAGAAGATATACTGTAAATCCCAAAATTTCTTCTTTTGTGACTATCTTTAAATTTCAGCTTGATTCAGATAATGCACATTAGTAATCCACATTAACTAAAAGGAATTACTGCTCTTTGCTTCTCCTTCTTCCAAACTGAAATTCACTGGAAATGATCCTTAATATGGAGTTGAATTTGAGTGTTTACTTTACCCTTTAAAATAAGTACTTGACACAGAGAGCTCTTGCTGTTTACACTGAAAAAATATTTACCTCCACAGAGTATGAAAAAAATGTAACTACAAACAAAATCTTGAAAATCCTCACTGACTTTCATTTTGTGATATATTGATGCTTACTGATTTTTTGGTTGGAGACCAAGTTTGTTGTTTGCTAAGTCTCTGATCGATGAACCCACTGAGTGAAGAGTGCTTTGATTCAGACATCATCAACAAGAAGGCCTGACTGAAGTCAGTCCTGCTGTGCAGAACTCTGCTAGGCCATATCTTCACAGGAAGTAAGGAATCTGGACCATGTCCTACCACGAACTAACAGAACCAGTCCTCCCTCAGCCTTATCTTCTCCAAGCCGAACAAACCAAGTCTCCTTAATCACTCTTCAGAACTCTTGCCCTCAAGACCTACCACTATCTTGGGTCACCCTTCCCAGCTTTATATCCTTAAATTGTGACACCCAAAACAGCCCCCAGCACTCGAGGTGAGGCCACCCCAGTGCAGAGCAGAGCAGGACAATCCCCTCCCTTGCCCAGCTGTGATGCTGTTCCTGATACCACCCAGGACATGGGTGGCCCTCCCAGCTGTCAGGGCACTGCTAACCCATGTTCATGTTAACTCGCCATAAAACCAAGCCCCAGATGTCCTTCCAACTCTCTTTCTGGACGGCCCCTTTTCAGACTCTTGCTTCCCAGCCTGTATATTCAAGCAGCATTACTTTGGATCAGATGCAGAATCTGGCATTTGCTCGTTTTACATTTCATATGGCTGGTGACTGCCCAGCTCTCTAGTCTATCCTGATCTCTCTGCAGAGCCTCTCCACACTGAAGGGAGTCCACAGCTCCTCTTAATTTAGCATAATTGGTAAAGTTACTTCCTGTAATGCAACTTACTCAATTCCTGCATTCAGACCATTTTTTAAAACATTAAAGAGCACTGTCCCTAAGATGGAGCCCCATGAAACCCCACAAGTGACAGATCACCAGTCTGATGTCACCCTCCATTCATTGTAACCCTTTGTGGCCGACTCATGGAGTCAGCTGCCCACCAATCACATGATGTGTTCATCCAGCTGTGTGCTGGACATTTTGTCCAGAAGGCTACTGTGAGACAGTGTCAAAAGCTTTACAGAAGTCCAAAAAGATTACATCAACTGGCTTTGCTTGGTCAACTGGGTAGGTTACCCTGTAAAAGAAAATTAAGTTTGGCAAACAGATTTTTCCCCTCATGACTCAAGCTGGTTGTGACCAATGACTGCATTGTCCTTAAGATGCTTTTCAGTAATTCCCATACCAAGTACTGAAGTAAGACTGACAGACCTGTAGTTACCAGGCCTTCTCACCTTGAAAACTGAGTTAAATCACTGCTTAGTTTGCATTCTATTACTGCTTAATTGATTACCACTTAATTTCCATTCAATCATTGATTTCTAGTAATTTGATCACCATGTGATCACTAATAAAAGCCTTTTAGTTAACATTATAACCATGACTTCTCTTAGTTCATCTGCCACATGGCATTTTATACACTGGACAATATGAACAACTTTACCAAATTAGGTTCAATTATAAGTTATTAAAATTAGAAAAAGAAAATAGGAAACCAGCTAGAGATGTCCAGTTTTGAGACCAAAAGACACTATGCCGTCTTTCCTACATATACAGAAAAATGACTAAATACATATAGTCAGCTTAAAATAAAAACATATGGTGCACAAATTTTCAACACTTCAATGCAATTTTGTTGAAGATATCAGAATTATTGACCTAGTTAAGAAACAAAGTACTATACAAAAAAGGGAGTTTCAAAATGTTCCAGAAACATTTTAACAAAGCACAAATTCTCAGCAGAACAGTTACTGCTGTTCTGCAATCTGAACCCAAAGGAAACTAGATGGCCTCCTCAGAAATGAGCTGCCTGTCTTGCCAAGGAACACTGGCTTGTGTTCCCTGTGTACCGACAAAAAGGCCATTACTGTTAAAAATGTCCATTTGGGAAATGTCCTGTGGGTAGTATCTCAGTGGCAGACTAAAACTCACCTGGAGCTCTATGGCCACTGCAGTAAAACCACTGCAACCACTGCAAATCTCCAACTGTTTAACAGGAAACATCCACATATACAGTGGTGTATGGCTTACCTGCACTGATAGGAATCCAGGGAAAGGAAAACCTAGAATAAACATGTCACGACTACAAGTAATTTCTCCTACGAGCTTTAAATTAGTTTGCTCACCACTAAACCTTAAACAGATTCATTTCAGCTCCCAAAACTGAAAGCTGCTGACAAAGCCACAAACAACTTGCAGTACTTTTTCACTAAATATGGAAGAAACCTTATGTATCTCCATTCTTTGCTTCTCACAATAAGGAAGTAGTATAAGTAGTACATGAAATAACCCAAATGACACCAAATAACTCACAGGATGACACTATTTTAAGTCCACAGTGAACTCCTAGATATACTAACAACTTCAAACCTGAACTGCCATACAGTAGATAGAAAATACAAGCAACATCCTCTTAAAAAAGGGCATATTCACAGAGAGGATATAATCTGATAGATGTAAATTCAGTCTGCCAATACACTAAAAAATTGCAGATTATGCCATGTCACAAACTGTCCTACCTTATCCAAGAGCCTATTAACCAAATTTGTTTAAACTTGCTTAAAACATGCTTCATAGCATAAAATAAAGCTCTTTTAAATTCTGAGTTTTGGTGGTTTTTTTTTTTTTTTTAAATCAATCAAATCTCAATTTCTTAAACTGTCAAAACCACATTCCTATGAAAGAAATTGTGAAAAATTATAACTTATCAACTGAAGAACCCTCTGTTCTCTGTGATACAAAGTATTTTCTGGAAGTTACATTAATAAGCATGAGAGGACTGAGACATTACACCTGGACATTTCCTGTTTTGTTCCTCAGAACACAGCCAGAGAAACTTTCCAGGATATATCTGGATTCAGCACCTGGTCTCTTGCCTGCCCTCAAGGTAACAACTTTCTTGGTAGCGTCTATTTCACCATCAGCTTGAAAGTTTTCCTTGAAACAGAAGCATTTAGTTTGCTTAAGGTCTGGGCTGTGTGACAGCAGGGGACTACAATCAGATCAACAGGTACACTGGCAAGATCTGGAGCAGGTTCTTGGCTAGGGTGCAGCCACTGGGCATCCAGCCGGCTCCAGACTTCCCCCTGGGTCAGGGACCTCACACAGCTTTCCAACCTCCAGGTACAGCCTCATGGATGTTGTGCACCTCTGCAAGCACCCTCAGTGCAGGTAAGCTGATGTTTTTAAAAGCTGAAGGAGAAAACAGATGGATATGTAGACTACTAAGGTTTTATTTTTCTCCCCACAAACAAAATCTGATTCACCTGAATTGCATTTACTCACTCATTCTGACTGCAGAAGTACTTCAGCCAGCTGGCATTGATGTACTCATGCACCTGCTGTTAGTTCCTTTTTAAAAAAATATTTTTGTTTGTTCTTAAGCATATTTTGCACCAGACACTTTTTTTCTATTATTCTTTTCCCAATACATTCCAGTTTAAGCTCATGCCACATAATAAAAATTATACTCACTGAAGGCAGAACATGACATTCGCAAAGCTGAGTCATGCCAGCTACTAAATACAGCCTCTTTTAAAGAAGATTTAAATTACACCTTTTTTTTTTTTTTTTCTCAATCCAAGGACCATGAAAGTAAACTGCTAACGTTGTTGTTGGTAGAGGATGTTTTTGGTACACTAAAACTCAACTCCCAACAAAGTTACCTGCTTCCCAATTAAGTGCAGGTAGAAAAACTCTATATCCTGCTACCCAGTCTTCAGAAACAGATGTTCTAAGTGCAGAGTCAAACACAGCGCTTGTGCCGTCTGGAGTCTTAATTAGACCCCAATTTCATTGAACAAAAATCAGCAAGGTGCCCAGGTCTTCTTATCAGGTTCATTTTTTTTGTACTGATAAAGAGTTCCATTCTGAATTAGCTATCACAACAACATAAGATGTTCCCAAAAAAATCTTAACCACACAAAAAAAGCCCACAAAGAACCACATCACAATCCTCCCCGCTCCCAAATAAGGGTATTTAATTATTTAGCTCAAGGCCAGACAGCATTTGCTGCTTAATTCCTTTTAGCTTTCAGTTAGTCATGTTCCTACACAACAACTTCTGCCTTCGAATGTGTTCTCAATGTAATTCACAGATTAGAGACCAATTTATTAACTAAGAAATCAGAAAACTTATTCTGGAAATGGGGAAAAAGAAAGCAATGAAGAACACACTGGATATGAGACTAGATCTGCCCATGGTTACATATGCTATGCCTACAGAAGAGATAGCTGTTTAGTTGTCTGAGATGTGAATTCATGCATAACCGTTGATTCAGTAACAATTCAAAGATTTAGCCAAAACTTTGAGAAATATTACCAAGTAGATAAGCAGCCTATAGTTTTTCCTTGAACTTTATATATTCCCAATACTCTAACACAGGCATGATTCGTTATCTTAGATGCAGTGACTACTTGTGATGTCAATTTTGAGATAGGATCATCACAAAGTAGTTACTGTAACTACTTTTTACAGAAGTGTTACAGATAGTTACTGTAAAAACCCCATAATTTCTAGTATTTAACAGGAATTAGTTTAGTTGTTAAAACCAAACAAATCAACAGGAGGCTCATGGCAAGTATAGGCTTAAAGGAAGTCTCCTGACCTCTTCCTCTTTATACGTGTGGGAAACTAAGGCATGCAGCAACTGTATTTGAAGACAGCCAAGGACATTCATAGCCAACTTTGTTCTAAGCACACATATTTCCACCATTTTAAGGATTTCAGTGTTTATTTTCTCACAAAGGTGGAGCATTGGAACTGCTCACAGATGCTAAAGATAGAGACCCTTTCAACCGCCTAACAAATACCTACTGGTTTTTGAAATTCTGTATGTTAATCTTTTACAATTTTACCAATATAACAAAAGTAAAATATGTTATATTTTCTTAGAAAGTAATAGATATATGTGCCTCAGCAAAAGTTTTTCTGCACTCTGTTCACAGAACCCTGTTCATTGCATAGCATGCCTTGAAAAAAAGGGCACTGAATATGCACTACTGATTACTTCAATCTGTGATGGATTTAAAAAGAACTCTACACATCTGCCTTGGTATCTGCTTTCACTGCATTCTAGCAATACAATTATAAAGACATATGCATATAATTTCATTACAAAAACACATTATTTTTAAAGGGAATCTTTTCAGCTATACAGTTTTACTGCTCAGAACAAACATAGCAAGTGGTCCTCTGCATATCTGGTAGTAACACATTGTTCCTCAATTAACATAATTTTAAGAGAAGACTGGGATTAATCCTCATTTAAGTGGAAAGACTGAAGTAAGGATATATAACATGAATATACTGCAGTGGCTGCAGTGTCCACGGAAACTACTTCTCCACTAAAAAGGCAAAATTACAGTATCCACATGGCAATTTACGAGTATATACTTACTAAGTTTTATGTACTCTTAGTGTCATTCCACTCATGTTAATGTGTATCTATAAAAGCTCTGCAGTATCCTCAGCAGCTCTTTGATAAAACTCACTGTACCATCTAATGAACTCCTAATGGATACAGTGAGTCTGTTCTTTAGGTAACTCTTTTTGTTTAAGAGCTATCAACACTTCATTTCTCATTGTTTACTAACACAAAGGTTTGTGCAAGTCATTAGAATTTTGTATTCTATTTTGAAAGAATTCTCATATGACATAACAGGATTTTTAAATGCCTCATTTTTTTCTCAAGATACAGACTTTATACTTATAGCTTGAGATTACATATAAGAGTCAAAAGCCTTGTAAGTGAGACAATCTGCACAAGAAAAACTGGATAAAAAAACAAAACACAGTTCAGAATGAAACCTTAGTTACTAAAGTTGACCTATTGAAGTTAGTATAAAAAAACCAGTAACAGCCTGGTTTCTGCTGGGTATATTTGCTAGAACTTCATTTCTTTGCATAACTGCTCTTTCCCAAACATTATTAAGTCGAAAGTATATTTTTAAGACAACAAATAAATATATAGTTAAGTAATTGGTTGATTTGTGGCCATTAATATGTTTGTACTGCTTTATATTTACCCTGACTGAACATTCAGTCTTCTTTTGTTTGTTTGGGGTTTTTGTTTTATTTTGTAAACTAAGAAGCAGAAAAAACCTTCCTGAAGTTTGAAACTTCATTGTGGAGATAAATGCCAGATTAATTAAAGGTACCCTGCTTTGGAATTTCTAGTTACAAACAGAAACAGTGATGAATGGACAGGTGTGCTTCCCGTCTGAAAAGGCCTCCATAACACCATGAACAAATATCTACACAAAGAGACATTAAAGTAATAACTGAAGATCTTGAACCTCTAGTCCATTTGTATAATTTATTTTTTTAAATGCCATTTGAAGAAAACAAATGATGCAGTATCCATTAGTGCCCTTAGAAAGTTATTCTGATGATTAAGCCATCTAAGTCTGAAAAAATGTGCCCCTTCATTTCCTTACAGTTCGCAAGCATTTTCTCATCCCACCTCCTCCCCTTAACTTTCCCCCCCCTCTTTCTCAAAGAACATTTTCTCTACCTCCTCACTTTTAAAAAAGCAAGATATAGGAAGAAGTGCAAATAAGCATCTGTAAAGTGTGCATGTTGGAGAAATAGTGCATCACTAGCCTTTTACTATTATTTTCATTTTACTTATTTACAAGTACAGACATACAACATTTTTTTCTTTTAAAATAAATTAATTAAGGATTTGTAGTAATTTTGCCTATTTCATAATATACCTTGACATTCTTGCCATGGATGCACACCATATGTTTTGGGTTTTTTAAAAATCAATAACTATTCTTGTTGCTTTCTTGTCTATGTATCTAGCTTCTGTAGGATGATTGAACTGGTACAGCTCAAATATCAAAAAAAATAAGGATACCAGAGCTACAGAGGATGCAGAACTTGGGAAAAGTGATCCCCAAACTACTAGGCATATTCCTGAAGATACCTGCACTAGTATGCTGCTGTAAAAGCTGAAACTAATGTTGGAATTGTGTGCAACTTTTATCTTTCTGCTGCTATTTCAAACAAAACAATCGCCCTCAAGGTGCGTCAAGCTCCACAATTTTCAGTCTCTAATGCTCCTCCTTTTGTGCTGTCTCAACGTTGCTATAGGACACACCAGGAACAACATGCACATGTCAAGTTTTCAGGGCAAGGAAGAGGAGGTTTATTTCTTGACCTCAATTTATCTAGATTTTGGACAATGACCAGGGATTGGAGGATGAAGGTTGCCACCTCTCCAACCACACTGGTCAAACTAGAAGTCTATCAAATTTCTTCTTCCTAAGAGAGGAATGGCAACAAGAAAAAGAAAGTTACAGTAACAATACATTGTTTATGTGAAAATTACAAAAATGTGAATAGCAGAAGACTAAAAAGAACAGAGCAACATCTCTGTTCCTCCAGTTCTGCACTATGAAGCAGGCACGTTAAGTCCTGGGGACAGTAGGGGTAGGAGTGAAAAGTTGGAAAACAAAATAAAAGGAAAAAGCCAAGCAGCCCTTTCATGCTGTGTTCACTTCTTCATGCAGTGATGGTGAAAACAGCCATTGAAAGAGAACTAAGTCCTTCTTGCTACGGAGTCCTTTTATGTTCCTACAGGTTCTGTTAATAGAGGAGCCTGTGCTTTTGCTCTCTGCTTCTGCTCCATGTTGTCCAGGTCTCCGCACTAGCCCAGCACAGTCTTCGGAAGTTTCTCTTACCTACTTCTTGCTTTCTCTTCTTTCTCAAGAATATCTGTACTACACTCCTCCATTGAACACGTATGGCAAGGAATAATGATCCACTAAATATTAAATTCTGTACTGGTCAAAATAGTATCTACTTATAGCAGGTGTTATCAGCATGAAATATAATCTTTTGCTGTAAGATTGGACAGAAATGAAATTACTTTCTCTTCCCCAATGTGGGCACTTCAATTTGGCCATCACGTTACCTGTCAATATTTGCTTATCCACACTGAATGAACACTTTCAAGTACAAAGACCTAGCTCCGGAGAATTTGTTTGGTAGGGAGGAAAGGGAAGAAATGGGATTATCTGTAAGAAAACATATTTGAAAACAGTATCTGCAACTGTGATACATATAGGCATACTGTATCCAAGCAATCTCTTTTGCGTTATTTTATTTAGTTACCTGCTTGCCAACAGGTAAGGAAGACAAATGAAATACACACATCACCTACTTCCCTCTAGTTCCCAACCTTCTGACCTAAGCAGAAACCCTAAGTGAAGCCTAAAAAATAAACGTTTTGACCATAGTATTTCTCATGCCAAAACAATCACAAGGCATGGAGTACTTCTGCTGATAACTTGAAAAGTCCTGAATAACAAATGTGAAGTATAATACTTGTGCTGCCTCACTATGAAAAGAATGCTGCTTCCACACAGAGCAAGAATCTCAATAAATATAAGCATGAAGACTCAAGTGTTTCTCACATAATTCAAAACCATTTACCCACTTGAAACAGGGAAATACAAGTTCCTTTACTGAAGATCAATTACAGATTTTTCAGCCAGCCAAACCAATAGGCAGTTTTTTGTAACATACATGACAAAGTCATAAGGAAAATGGCAGTGACAACTATTGCAGCTCTTTATATCAGAAAGGACTACCAGGTTTCTTCAAGACCCAAGCCAGCCACAGACAGCACAGTAAATTACAAGGCTTAGCTCCTGATGGACTTCAGATCAGATGCTTTCAAGTTTAAGCCTGGAAAATAAATACTTTTTCAGAATCTTCTACGCTACTCTTACCATCTGGTGTCTTATTCTACTCTTCTGACAGGTAAGCTTAGTTAATCAGTTATTTCTCCTGGAGACTACTTAGTTCCTTAGACCACAAGGTAAATATACATTCAGAAGCATCATCCTAGCTACAACTGTTACTATGGAGAAACAAGACATACCATAAGAATTTCAAATCACTACTTTTACTGGTACTGGATGGTCACCACATGCTTCCCTTTCAAAACACAGACGTAGTCTCATTTAACAAAGCAGAACTTGTCCCATGCCCTCATTGCAGCAATGTAGAGATAGAAACCACTGACTAGTACAACAGCTTCTTTTTCTCTCAAGAACTACTGTGGGAAATGACCACAAAACAGGCATTAGACAAGTTTTCAAAGGACAAAAATAGCCCAGACTTGCATACTGCCTTTTACAAAAGAGGTACAATGAGAGAAATTTTGACTTTGAGAGATGATGCACTGTTTCCTTTAGTTCTGTGGAGATGCTTTCCCCTATCTCCAGTTACCTTGAACTCCTAGGCGTTGGGAATGCTTTTGAAAAAGACATTGTAGTATCTTTGAAAGATGCAACTGATATTTACAACCGGTAAACATCTTCATACTGACACTCACAAACTGCAGTTTGCTTTAGCGCTCTGTCTGCACACTACAGAACTATGAAACTCCATTATCACAATAAGTTAAGCTGTAAAATTCAGTGGAAGCTTCTCCATCACAGACAAAAAGAAAGGTGTTTCCTGCCTTCACACTTGTCTTAATTCTGTCTGGTTTTGTTTGTTTGGAGTTATTTACTAACATAATAGTATTTCATTTGTATAATCCTTCCCAGTGAAAGATCTGTTGCTGAGTCATTAGAGTTTTGCTGGAGGGTACAGTCAAATCTGCATGTGTAATTGACTTAAGAAAATAAATCAAAGAAGCAACTACTTCAACTAAAAACTGCATGGTGACAATTCAATTTACCATACAAAGTTTCCTTGTTTTGAACAAGGTCCTATCTCCCTCAAAGTCACGCAACTGTTCAGTTTTCCTTCTCTGAGTGTGGGTGGGGTGGGAGACATTTTCCTTGTATCTGCTGACAAAGATTCACTCTGTACATTTGGAAACAAAAACCCCAAAACCACACGCCAATTCCTTTGCCTAGGATAACAGTTTTTATCTGAAAGTTAAGATTAAGGTGTAAGAAATATGCACTTAGATAAAGGTTGCTCTTGAACATGTTTTCCCTTCTCAAATAAAGGAAAAGGACTGTTGAAGATGATGTCAAACTTTAAATCTGTAGCTTTGATTTTACTAGCAGCTCCTGAAAAGAGCAAAAGATATAATTACTAAATTAAGTATTTAAGTACAGTCACAAATTCCCTCCCAACCCAAAATGTTTCCCTCATTTTTCCTACCCCTCACAAAAAAAAATACAGAGAAATCTACAGTTTGAGTATCGAGGTGTCTCCAAATATTTTAACACTTGACCTTTCCCTCTGTACTTTACAGCTATTCAAGAAATATACCTAGTAAAAGGAACATGTTTTCCTTAGCTTTCACCTTCAGTGCTCAGATTGAGAGGCAGAAAAACGGGAAACCAAGAAATTATAAACTCATTCATTCTGCCATCAAGCTTCATTAAATCTTGCTTGAACAGTTTAAGATGATGATAGCTTTTCACCCAGCTCCTGTGCAGGGCAATAGTGCCTGTGTAGCACAGTCAGTGGAAGTGAACTTGGTCTTGGACTTGCAATTGCCTCAGGTCAGCATTTTGGCCTGATCAGAAAACATGCAAGAATTACCACATCTGCTGCTCCATTTGCTCTAGGCTTTGACTTACAATCAGCTAATAGGACAAATATTACAGACTGCATCAAGGAGGTATGAAAGTGCAAGGGAGAACAAACAAAGAACTGTATGTAACTTGTTATAAAATGTCTACTGCATTTTCAAAAGACTGAAAAACAGAACTAAAATAGCCAAAATTTCCTCACTACACTAACTAGATGAGCACCATGCAGTCAGTGACACCACCTTCACTGGCAAGGTGCACTTGCTTCCTAAGTGGATTTGATTTCCCCTTTTTCTCTTGAGAAATAAGGAGTGATGGCTCACATGTGAGATTCAGCATGCAGGCCAGATATGGTTGTGGTCCTTTCACACAGAATAATCAGTCACTGCCCCAAAGCCCTCTTTGTCTGCCACTCAGACACAGATCATTTGGTTTAAGGTATTCATTATTCAGTCTCTCTCGAACAAACGCCCCCTCTCTCCCAGACATTCAACCCAAACTGTGGCTTGTGAATCCCTATCCACAGCTAGGTAATTATTGAAGCCTATCGTAGTCTCATCAGTAGAGTTATCCTCAACTCATTAATGGAACTTCCCATGGAAATAGATCAGATTGCTGCACCTTAAAAAAGAAGTATTTAACATCAGTTTCTTTAGAAAACATCTGTCACAATAAGCATAACCACTTTAGAAGAACCAATGCAAATACCCCTTTAAATTATACACTTGTAAAAATAAATTTCTTTCTTAAACCATTCCATCTTCACAGATTTTGTGCACCAACATTAAAAAAATCAGCTCTGACTTCTTTAATGTTCTTTAACTGGTGACAACGAACTGCCTGCACTGTACCAAGCAACACTGTGAATTCTCCATAAAATGCACTATCAACGCTCTAAAAAGCAACAAAGACACTAGCAAGCCTTTAGTCATTGATTTATCTATGTACTAAAAGACACATGGATATATTTCAGTCTAAGGGTCAAAATTAAAACAAAAAAATATAGATCCCTAGGAAGAATAACAGGCACACAGGTTCATCTAAATACTATGCTACCCGTTCAATTTGCTCATCCTTAACCCTCCAGCCATCCTGTGCTGGGAAGCTGCCCTCATTCTTTTCTCCAGGCCTGTGTTGCTAGGGCTGCAGCTGCACAGCTCACTGCTGCTGAAGCACATGTCTCTTGAGGGGGGCACAAAGGGTTTCATTATCTGCTCCTCCCAGCCACCAGATAAGAGCACTCCCCCCTCTCCCTGCAGCTGAAAGCAGGCAGGCAAGCCTTTGCCAGACGTGACCACTGACATGAAGAGCTGCAGAAGGCACAGTGCCCTGGCTCAGCTACCTGTCACCACCAGCTCTCTCCCTTCCAGGGACCCACTGCAGAAGCTTCTCATTTATGATCCAGTCTTGACTCGTGACTTGATGGGGAGCTCACACTGCCGTTCAACCTAAGAACTACTAAGATGAGACCTCGCTTTCTAAAACTAGTGACAACAGTCTAACAAACCCAGTCTTCCAGAGAGAGCTGTTTAAGAGATGTGGCCTTCTCTGGGGCATACAGATTGAAGACAGAAAACAGAAAAGGACTCAGTGACCAAATCAGCATACTGTGCTGTGGTCTAAAGCACTGTTCATTCAGACTGAACAACCTTCCCATGGTTTAATTTACATCTTTATTGGCATTAAGAACTAGAAGCATTCTGTACACTTATGAAGGAGAGGGGCTATAAGGGAGTGTTTCCATTCAGAAAATGTAGCTAAATAAATAAAATCAGAAATATTTAAGAATCAATTGTTTCTTGGATGGGTTTTGGTATCTTCTTGCTTGTAAATGCCAGAATATTGTCAGCAATTTCCTAAAAAGACGTTAGTTAGGATTTCTGGTGTCACAGGAAAGAAAACAATTAAAATTAATTGTTTGCATTATGGATTTCTCTTTCTCAGGGCTAAAATTCACTGCTGAAGAGCAGAAATTTATTAGAGATGAGAAAGACATTAACTTTTCATGAGAACCCTGAGTATCAAAACAGTAATTAATAAAATATGTTTTTGTGGCTAGTACAAGTTTACAATGGAAAAATAGTATTTATTTCATGTACACCTTACATATATACTTTAATTAAGTGATTATCAGTTCTACATTAATAGCAGATGCAAAGATTAAGAGTACAAAAGCATTCCCACATAGGGTCTCAGACAATCACATAGCAAAAGGTGGAAAGGAAATCACAGTTTATCTAGGCCTTTACTGAAGGCCAGACCAGTTTTCCACTTAATGTCATCAAATCTACCTGAAGGCCTGTCTCTTTAGAACAGTGGAGGAAACATCTAGGATCTCTGCCAGCTCTGAGAAAAGCAAGTCTCCATAGAAGGAAATATGAATTCCATTGTTTCCTGCCCGTAAGATTACCAGAGCATGCTGGCAAGGCTGTGCACTTACTGCACTCCTGAAAAGTCAGGGGATGATGACTTCCAGATAGAGTCTGAAACCGAAAGGCTGGTACCTGTCCCATGATCTGACAACAGTGACCTAGGACTGGAGGAGCCATAGGCAGAAGCACGCTGTTTTAACTCTGTGTCAATGAAGCACAGCCCAGTCTAGTTCATGGTAACTTTCTGAGAAACAGGTCAGATCTTCCCTCCTGTGTTTCCCCTTGGTAGTTCTACCAAGGTCTTCAAGCCTCATGATTATTTCTTACAGGCACAAAGGAAGCAGAGTTGAGCAAACCTAACTTCTTTCAATGAAATAAAAGTTCACATTTTAATAAAAGCAGCACATTTACAATTAACTGTCTCAGTTCCATATAAAGCATCTAATCCTGAAGAATATGACAGATATTATTTAAGGACCCTGAGTGAAATACCTAGTACAACAAAAGGTTTCTTTTTTTCTCTTAACCTACAATTGTGGGCATTCTTCCATCATGTGAATATATCAAAAATATTTAAATCAGAAACAAAATAAGATCAAGACACGGTACATGTACCATTGTTTACTTGTCGTACTATATATTTCAGTATTTGATTCCACCTGTTCTTTCATCTAGCCTTATCTTCTATCTCTCTCCCCCTCCTGCATAGCTCAGTAAGTGGGATGATAGAACAACCAGTAGAAAGAACTTAAATTTCCATGTTAAAGACCTACATCAGCTTGAGTTCAAGAAAAAAAAACAAACAACAAAACCACCACAAAAACAACACATGTATTTTACATAGGCAGCCCACAAGGCAGAAATAACTAGAAAAATAGAGGGATAAGAGAGGAGTAGAATTGCACACGGTGATGCTGAAATAACTGCAGTTCTTGAACATGCAATGTAGTGAATAATGCTGACACCTGTCAAAAGAGAGTGAGTCTTCTTTTTATGCATATACTAGTAAATCCACTATTGAACATCTGAAAATAACTAGCAGGTGTGTATATTTTTATATAGCTAGATAGGTGTCTCAAGCATTTCACCTGCTCTACTGAGATGTGCACAAACCTATCACTCGGACAAAAAAAAAAAAGCTATTTTAACTTGCTTTGTAATATATTGATATCCCAGAGAGCGGCAAAATTTAGGCTGCACTGGTAACACCAGTAATAAAAGTCAGTGCATAGTGGTTGTCAACTTTGACTAACACAGTACTGGTATTTTAATGGAAAAAGGCACAGTGCTTAGGATTTTTGCAAAAATTCTGAAAACAACAGTCTAAAATACATTATTTTACTTCTTGATGAATATCCTATTTTACTGTAATATTGAAAATGCAGTTTATCAAAAATTAAGTATTTTTTAATGTACCAATACTAATAGCACAACAGTGAGATAGTGAAAAGTCTTTTAGAAGCTCTTCTGGGAAGTTATTGCTCTTAATTTGTCAAGTGATGGACTTTTGTTCCTTTTGTAGCTGCATGTAATTAGTAACTGTGTTATTAAACACACCCCCAGAACATCATAAGCTTCTGCAAAACAAGTTATTATTTCTGGATATATGTGAATCTTGCTTCTAGATAATTCTCAGCTACATGCAAAAAGGAGAAAAAAAAAAAGGCATTGAAACAAACAAAAAACCACTTCCACACTTGAGCTCAACTTGAACTACCAAATTAGCAATAGCTGCAGTGCTACTCTATTGTAAAGCTTCCGGTGAGTAAATGCTACGTGATTTCTTTAAACACATATGGAAATGAAAGTATATCAATCTCTAGAGACTGGAACAAGCACATGCTTTTTTAACATTTTTTTTTGGGACATATAACAGAGATTCTTCTGCTATGAAACTTTACACTGGGGAATGTCTATTTACAAGGGGTTACTAGTCACAGCAAACCAATATATGGGACCAATATGTAGGTTAATGAAGAGTATCCATGAGCCTCCAATACTATCCTAAAGATCCTTTTAGCCCAAACCATTCTGTAATTTGTTACACATATCAACTCCCATAAATGACACTACAGTCAATATTTGCAGAGCTATCAACTTTTTCCCAGGCTTTAAAAACATAAGTAGTTACAGGCTTTCTCCTGTACCACCCACCACAAAGGACTTCATAATGTAACACTATCCATCAGCCTTCAAACTCTGGATCAAACTAACAGAATCATCACAGTGGTACCAACCACTACAGCTATTCTGAGATACAAGCAGCAGAAAGGTAGAAGCAGAAAGGTAACAGGAAGGGTTAGTGCTATATTGGAGGTAACAGGAAAGACTGGTGCTCTAATAGGGAAAAGAGATTAAGAGGAGAAGCAAGGCAGAGCATAGCAGAGAGAGAGAAACTATACTTATGAAACAGGTCTGAAGTTTACACATGATATAAAATAACTGGGTGGGAGATTTGTTTGGTTTTAAACAAAAAAACCCCCTAAGAATGGAAATAAAAGCACAACACATAACCTACTATATTAAAAAGCTTTGGTGAAATGTATCTAAATATTCACAGGCAAAGATAGTTGCAGGACATATGTAGGAGCCAGATGGAGAGCCAAAGAAACAGAATACACAAACAAAGGAACCATTGTATTTATGGGAAATCACTTGTTGGCAAAATCATTCTCTAGACTGTGTTATCTGAAGATAAATAAAATTTTGACAGTAAGTCATGTTTTTCTTCCACAGCAATTTTGTTAACAATGAGAAATTCCAGCAAACTTCCATGGATTTGTTTTCATTACAACAAATAAATCAATTAGTAACACCTATATATAAACTAGGCTGGGGATCTGCACTTTAAAATCAGTGGGGACCAGAGATTCATGTCACAGTGTGGCTTTTCATTTACTTGTTAAATCACAGTCCATTACAAGGCAGAAAACATTCAATACAGCAGTCTCTTGTGGCTTCTCAAGTTAGAGCCCTTACATCAGAAACATCTCAAAACTCAGATGGAAAGTCAGGTTGCTAGATTGTCAGAAGTACAAGTACCCAGCAGTTTCCACTCAATGCCTGACAGATTTTTTGAGATGCAGCTGCTACTAAACTAAAGATTTAGCTTGCTGCTTTAGAAATCAAACAATTCCTCTGGTGCTCCTGCCACCCAGTCCCTCTTCTGCCTAGGGTTTATTTTTATTTATATATATATATATATATATATATATACATGCATGCTATAGCAAGTAACTATCACCCATGTAGTCTTCTTTAAATGCAGGTATTTCACACTTCCTCCTTACCACAGTAAAAGCATCTTTACCACATTACTAGCACTAACTTGAACAGACTACTCCTAAAAAGGTATACAGGGTAGTGTTACTATTCCCATTTTTTACTTCACTCATATTAACTAAAAAGCAAATAAAAACCCACTGAAGCTACTGAAACTCCCCACTATTTTTCTGTCTGAGAAAATTCAAAACCAGCATTCCTCTTCCGCCTGTCAATGGGATTTAAAGAAGTAACAGCTTGAGGCCATCCACTCTTAGGTCTTCCAACTGTGCACCAACAAGTGAATGTGCCCAGGATGTACAAATGCAGTCCAGCCTCTGCACATGATTCATATTTACGGCCCAACATGACTGACAAAGTAACTGTTGACAAATACTTGAAATTCAGTCTAATAAAGCAGCCCCAAATGGAAGGTCAGTCATGCATAATACAGTCAGAGAGAGGCAGATCTATTATGCAACAGGAATAATGGAAATACTGGCCTACTTACCCTTCCTCCCCAACTTACTCAGTAACAGAAAACATTCTTGGTAGGATTAATAACTGGGAATGAAGAAAGACTAGAAGGATTAAAGACTGATATACATTTCAATGCAGAGAAAGACTTAAAGACAAGACGTGTTTCTTTTGAATTGCCTCGGTCAAAAGAAGAATTCAGATTCTTGAAAAATCTACAGCTACTACTTCACGCTAAAGGGGGCAGGAGCAGCAAGATACTGCTTCACTTGTATTTAAAAAAAAATTTACATAACTAAGTGGTGTCTCATGGTAAGCTTAATATGATTTGAATGAAGCATATTCCAAGAAACTGGATCAGTGTCTCCTGGACATAAGGCAGCATCCAAACTGTCCAGTCCAACAATTTTGGACATAAGTAGACATGCAAATTAGGTCTCATTGAAATGACAGAAAGGAATCAAGACGTTTATAAAATCTGCACGTCCAAAGCAAAATATTACTAAAATTTTCAATACAATATTCTGAATCTATGTGCCAAAACTCTGAACAACAGCATATTCCAATATCACAACAGTCCTTCAAGGGACACAGGTCAAAGTGCTTTTCCTAATAAGGGAGTACACAGTAAGCTGCACTTAATGTTAAGAACAAAGCTAGAATATAATCCATTCTATGACCTTCAGTATGCTGTATCAACTGTCTGTCAGAAAGACAGACTGCAGAACTATTTCGTGTGGCAAAGATGAACTTGAAAATTAAATTCTGCCGTTAGTACTAGTCTGTTCATTACTTGCTCTTTCCTTCTTTGTACTAGATCATTCATATAGGACAGAATAGGATCCTTTTCTTTCAAGAAAATGGACAGCTGCATTATTAGAAACTCCACTCAAGAACATTTAGATATGCTAATGCAACAAACAGATCTCCCCGGTTGTGCTCACTTTCAGCCAGCTCTTAGATTTCACAGGAGCTTTTCTCTGCCTCTGAGCTACCTAACTTACTAGGTTTTAAGTATTTCAAGTAACTTTGTGCTGCAAAATAGGAGTCCTTAATTATTTCATTCCTACAACAGTCCAATCTGACTGTGTAACACCAATGCATTGTCTGGCAGCTTTACTGAATGGACAGCACTGCACATACAAATCCCACGTACAGAAGACAAACAGTAAGCACTGAACGTAGCAAGGACTATTAACACTCAGCCCAGGCTCTCCTAGGAAACAAGATGCCAGTGTTCAAGTACACCCAGGACATTTGTCCTTGGCACTCTTTCTACAGAGAGCACTTTGTCCCAAACATTAAGTATTGAATGGACTTCACGGCATTTTCTGTGGAGATGTGATTATTCAAGGTGGAAAAAGCCAGAATTATGCTTCATGGGCTTTGTGTCATAGCCACCAAATGACAGATTTTTTTCCGGCATAAAATCACATATTTAAAAAAAAAAAAAAAAGGGTTCCAAAGTATAGAGTATGAAGGCAGGAAACAGGTTTTTCAGGAAGTCTTATTTCCCACTGTACATAAGATTAGCCAATTTAATAAAAAGATTATAGCATACAACCTCCAGAAAGGAAAAAAAAAAAGTCTTATACAAGAGAACTCCTCAATCTGTAATATAAAGTGGATTCTTTAGCAAATTAGAAGTCTAATTATAAAAAATTAAAGACCTCTCAGGTGTATATTCAGTATTTCAAATTACAGAAATTGGACATCATGCAGGTATATTTCCCAGCATAACTGGGAAGAAATCAGCAATAGTTTCAGGGTTTAACTGTTCCATTGGTATTCGTGTAATCCACACATCTTGTGTTCTCCTTTTCTTCCCCATTACAGCACAGAGGGAGACAAGCCAGTTTAAATATATAATTTAGACAACAACCAGTATTCCCTACACATATTCCTTTTCTATCTATCCTACTTTTTGTTTACTATTCTCTTCATACAGACAGATATAATGAAATCTGTTTTTTACGGCTGCAATTCTCCTACTGACAGACTTTAATTCCTAGTTTTCCTCTGTTTTACGGCTTCCAATGGCACAAAGCTTCAGAGAATTTGTGCTTCATGTTCCACATACTGTGAAAAGTGAGAACAAAAGGACTGTGGACTTTCACATTAATACAGATCAGCTGTGTTCTACCTTGAAATGCAAATAAAATGTTTCAGGGAAATAAACTAAGCCATTTCTGAACACTCACTTGAGAAGCTGGATCAGTCACATAATTCAGCTGCACCCCAGTGATTTGACCCAATTTTAACAATAATACAAATACAGTCAGATACAAATACAGATGGTAAAAGACTCAGCAGTAAGGAAATGTTTTGCACAAATGGGCATCTGAAACTGAGTAACAGAAGGAAAGTTTTCTACCTGTGTTACTTTAGTTACTCTACAGGATTAATATGATGATACAAACTCAGAAGTTAAAGGTAGTTAAGCTGCACTAAAAAGCAAAAGTCCTTCATGAAACAAAATGTTGAAATCCAACATACTATGCTACTTTCTATTCCTTTGCTCTTAAAGTAAAGAATTAAATTTCAATTACGTAAGTGAAGTAAAATTTCTCTTTATGGCATTGCTCCAAATTAATGCATCAATTATTAAACTGAAAACGAGACTCGTAGAGAACTAATGCAAGTGTGGTGGATGAAGTCTAAACATTTCTTTACGCAGGAAACTAAAATCTTGTGCAGAAAAGCCAGCCCATGAACCAAATTTGAAAATAAATACTAGAAAAGAGCAAGGAAACATGAAAGACATAATTGAGACTTTGAAGATGTGTTTTTCTATGGTGGCATCAAGATGTGCCCACAACATGTGAACAGTCCAACAACATTTTAGGGTACGACTTCTAGATGCAAAGAGTAATGCAGGACTGTTGCACCAGCTTTTGGTGCTAGACATGAATGGAACAAAGGCTTCCTTGCCAAACTTAATTGATTTACAGTTTTGACACTATCTCTACAAGAGAGAATTTTTTTTCCCATCTTTTCCCTCACCCCAGTATTTTAAAACTTTGGTGAATTAGCAATATGAGAATGGAAAATTGAGAAAAACACATTTTTGGAGTTTTTTTCCCCGATTTTTCTGAATTTTCTCTAAAAAGGAAAGCATATGTTTAAGAGTATCATGAGGCCAGATGAGGAATACACCAACTATGAAGAAGAGCCACAAGCCTAAATCCTTCTATTTCACATATCTGTAAGTACATCCATAAAGCACATGGTCAGAGTCATGCGACAAAAAAACCTGGCATGTGAACAAAGATGCAAATCAACCCACACAACTGCAGTGAGGGAGGGAAAGGGAAAGCTGCAGGGTTCTAGACAAAGAGGCAGCAGAAAATGGCTCTAGAGCACCATCCATCACTATCTTACATTCTTCCAATTTCTGAACCTCAAAAATTTAAGATAAATGAAGAAAACTATTAGGATATAAGGCGCTTTTTTTTTTTTTCTTTTTTAATCTGGAGGAGTCCACATCATAAGGTGTTTATGGAGATTTTACCGTCACCAACTTCATAGTTGCCAGCAAGGCAAGTCAGGAAGGCTGTACTTCCTGATCTATGATTGAAGCTTCCTGCAGGCACTCCTGGAGCTTGTACAGAAAGGCCAGCCAACAGGCTGGAAACACACACTGCACTTCACTCATTTCTGGCACAAGAATGCAATACACATTTTTGCACTGTGGAGTTCTCTTTGCTTCCTGTCTGCTCCAGCTCCAGTGGGGATCACCACTCACTGAAGCACTGCTCCAGAAGTTCTGTTCCTTCCCCTCTTGCCTTCCTGCACAATTGTCATCCATCCTTGTGCCCTCCTGCTTCTGCTTACAGTACAGCCCTCACTTGCAGTACAGACCTTACCTCCCTCTGGTATTAAATATAGCTCTTCTCCTCCTCTGAGTCTTGGACTCAGAGGCTAAGATGATGTCTATTGAGATTTCTTCCTCAAATAGACATCATGATCATCTTTTACCTACCCTCATCATCCCTACACATGCTAACCAACTGCCTGCCTTCCATCCACCCTCACAGGATGGGATTTTTCTGGTTGTGAATTTTTATGGGGTTGGCAGTTTTTAAAACTACTTAAAAAATACCTTAGAGTTGGGCTACTTACTACAATTGGGCTACTATTTCTTTTTCTCTCTCCTTTCCTGACAGAGTCAGAAGGACAGAGGTTCCCCCATCTGCACAGCCTGTTCTCACTCTGCAGTGGAACGTTTTTTCACATGGTGGGCGTATAAAATATCTGGGGATGCCCTGGAGTCCCAGCAGCAAGCAGCAAGCCAGAGGAGCTGAAGGGTCAGCAACAGACTGAAGCTCCTGCTCCCAGTGTGAGATGCCATTTACATTTCAGTTTCTCATGCTAATAATGCAATCAACTTTCTGTCACATGCCTCTCCAGGGTAAATTCCTGTGCAGACTTTCTTCCCCAGACTCTCTGGCAGAAACATTTGACAAGTAATACTGAAATCAGAGCTAAGAAGATCAGTGATAATAGAGCGGAAGCGCACAACATGGGGGATAAGCCCAAACATGTCTGGTATCATGAGTTGTACTGAAAACACTTCGGAGTTGTCAAAGGAACATGGGGGAAGAGAGACAGGAAGAATAAAACAGAAAATATAACACTAACCAGTATTTTAACGTGCAAAATGTAATTTTGCCAGTATTTAAACAAAATTCAACATACTTTGTGTATTTTTAGGCTAAAGCATCCATTTTTACTGCTACTTGAATTACATACTACCATGAATGGTGATGGGGAGCAGAGTAAGGTAAAACAGAAAGATACTTAGTTCCTGAAAAAGAAATTGACAACAAAGCCTGCAAAACACTATATGGATAATTCTTGCAATGTGTTCCACAAGTTACATCTCTTTCTGAGGAAACAGCATGTGTAAAAGATTTTTTTGTACATTTCCTAAGGTACTGATATCCAATAGATTCGTTTTAAACACAGTTCATTTGGATCTTTAGAAAGTAAAATATGAAAACAGTAAATAAAAATATTAAAGGACAACTACAAGCTTCAAAAATTAAAACTGCTATGTAGAAACTGAGCTCGTATGAAATCAGCAATAGTTTCAGAGTTTAACTGTTCCATTGGTATTCGTGTAATCCACAGCAATTAACCCTACATAAATGTGCTACAACCATTATCAGTGACTGAAGTCAAATAAATAGGAACAGACCTATCTGAGAATTTTGGTGGAGGCAAACTCAGGTAATTAAAACCACTGGCCATTCCTACACATTATTTAACATGACACCAAAGCATCAAAGTTTTTTGAAGGAAGAAACTAGAAAGCAGTGAATTAAAGCTGGATGGATCCTTAAAATCAGAGCAAACCAGGATAAACAACACTGTATTATATGCAGTTCCAAATTAAATTACTAAAGCCATGAAAGTTATTAGACAAAGAACACCAAAAGAATTTTGTCATCTTATACAAGAATTAGGTATTGGAGATCTACTTAGAAGCCTTAGTTGAAACAAACTAAGTGAAGTGTGAAATAGATGTAATTAGCAAATACATTAAAAATTTTCATTGGTAACAACATTGGGAAAAGAAATTGAAGTGTTTGTGGCTGCACATACCATGGATACCAGAGTCTGTTGGGGCAACAAGACAACGCTGTCAAAAATAGTTTGTTAAATTTATTGAGCATTACGAAGTACCTGGACTTCCTATTATATTAGATATGAACACTAATGTATTTTTATTATGAGCCCAAAGAACATTTGAATATCATAAATCTGTTGGACTTCTTATCAGGGGCTTATGAGGAGCTGCTTAGAGTTTACAAGAGGTGCCCTGAAACCACATTCAATCTTAGTAAGGTTAAAATCTGTATCACGCTTTGATGGTTTTGGTACCACAATGAATATTTATAGATCTGTCATACATATTTTCATCAACATTTAAAGTGAAAAATAAACTGAAAGTATTGCCTACCTGAATTTCCCAACTTCTGTTACTTTCTTTAAGCAGCAAGTTATTCAGTGAAGATATCCCCAAATCTAGAAGGAGGAAAAACAGAAAAAACAGCATTAAGTTACTATCTGTTACACCACCTAATCCAAACTATTCACAGTGAAGAGCAATGTAACTTCATGGATCCAGGAAAAATACAGCTACCAAGAGGGAGAGGTAGGAGTTCCTACAAGAATTCTCCTTTGCCAGGCACCACAGGTGTCAGAGTGACTGAGCTACTTCCATTTGCAAATGATTTCAAGGATTACAGATTACCTGGTGTACAGCAAGGCTCAAAGGTGAACCCTCAGGTCCTCTTAATTCTTATATCCCAGTATGTTTACACACTGTTAAAAATATATCAATAATTTTTATATATATACATGTGTTTGACACTAGTTAAATGAACTAAATAAGGAACATGGGTACAAAAGCAGTACCTACTTAGTTTTGGCTACTTCCTTTGCTAGGGTCAGACTTTTATATTAGCAGTGATGTGTGGGAGTTGTATGTATACTCCAACCTTACTTTTGCAAGATTAGCTAAGTAACCTACCTTAGAGATCAGATTTAAAATAACTGGCAATACCAGGTCAGGGAATAACTGTTTTGTACTAGTTCCCAACAAAACTGTGTAACTTGGTAGTTAAACACCATGAAGAGTGTGAGGTTCAGCAAACAAGTTTGTTATTGAATCATGCCCATGACATCTGTTACAGAGTTCAGCAGTTCTCAGTAAGAGAAAGGATGGATTACAAGTACTGCAGGCAGTAACAGAAACATTCATAAGAGCTGGCTCTGAGTGACAAGAAGAATCACTGCTACTTGAAGTAGCAGCAGAATATACAGTGTTGTTAAACCTCCATTCAAAAAACCCAACCCAAACAAACCAGAACTCCCTGGTATTTACAGAGCATCCACCTGCAATGACAGTCATGGCAGCATTGATATATTAGAAATTGATTTCAAAACAGACAGAAGACCTGAGGAAAGCTGAAAACACCAAACAATCTAGTTCACACTTCAAATGTGCATATAAAAATAAGGTAAATGTGGTAGTAAATGAAATTTTGTACATTCCCTCTGTTAGATAGATAACATTTCCTAGTTAGATCCATTTTGCATATTTTATTAAAATAACTGGAACAAACGGAAACTGAGCAAAACAACTCCCCAAACAAAAAGCTCCACCTCCCTACTGCACTTGAGATCCCCAATGTTTTAACCTTCTCGTTATATAGCAAGGCATGTGCTTGCTGACTTTTACTGGGGGCTTTTTTATCATATCTGAGCCTTTCCTTGCTCACAAACTAGGGAACCAAGTCTTCTCTTTCTTCTCAGACTGTCATAAGGCAGATTTTAAAAATAAAATAAAGAGGTTTTTATCTCTACACATGTAATTTTCAGAAAATATTGTCAGAAAAATTATGGACTAGAATTCAAGAGCTAAGGCAGATGAGAGCAGGTAAAACAGACTATAAATGCAGAAAAATGGTAAATGAAAAGAAAAATTTGTGAAGGAAAAGGGGTAAACTTTCTGCATAATATTACATGTCAAGAGCTATGAAAGTCCAATATGAAAGCAAATAAAATCCTTAAAGCTAGAAAGGCAAGCATGCCTTTTTAAAATAGACATCAATTTTATAACAGAACTGTCATTGAAAGTTAACTACTTTCTAGTTAATGACTTTGTGGACAATAGCTGATACATAGATAGGAGAAACAACTAATTTATCTGCAGCTAAACACAGACTTCCTCACTCAAGTGCAATGCAACTGAAAGCAAAGTGGAGAAAGAGTCATATTAATAAATTTCACTGAGAGAAAACTGTATTATGAGAAATTAGCAAAGAGAACACATTAATAGCACATATAACATCCTAAGCACATAGAGACCAGTTCTGTATAAACAATTTAAATATGTAATAACATTTATATAAATGAGGTAACAGTAGATATAAGAATATCTACATTTACAATCTCTACGCCAAATATCTTCCTCCACCCCTCTCTTTATAGAAAAATAGACTTCACAACTTTCCTAACTTCAGCATTACAAATCTAGGGCCATGCTGAAAGAGCAGCTGAAAGGACAGAACAATGAAAGCCATCCTTGTGCAGTAACATCTTAAAAAGTCAGTCAGAAATGAGGTGATCTGGACCACTGTTTTTGAGTCGTCATATCACAGCTATTTAGAATACCAGATGTATGAAGCCTGTGGACTAAACCTACATACTAATGGACAATGTAATTAACAAAATCATTTCCATAAATGGTAGACTTTTGGCTTGAAAAGCTATTAAATATCAGCACAGTGGAAAAAGCAGTTGTTTGCAGGTACTACCAAGGCACACTACTAATCAAGCTGTGCCAACCTCTTTTTTTTAAATTATCTCTGGACAGCTTACTGCAGACTTGTCCACATCACATTCATTTAAAAAGCCAATTTAAACAAGCATTTGTCTAAGTGTTATCATTTTTGTGAGAATTTGAAGCTGCATGCTTGTCTGAAGCTTTGTTTTCAAGTCTATATTTCTAAATAATAATTATTGATTTAACCAGTTACAAGAAATCATTAATGTTGCCACACTAACAGGTGATTTTATTGTCATCCTGATATCTGCCCAGATTTTTTATTTTACTTAGTCCTTCCCAGTTTGCAAGTCACAGAAGCCTTCTATGAGGAGTTCATTACAAAACCTGTGTATGAAAACAAAGATGACAAAAAGCAAATTAATAGGGTAATTGAGATACAGCTTCCCTTAGAAAAGCGAAACATATATGTTAGTACAATGCTTCTGCTGAAGAGAGACATTATTTTAGAGAACCTCAATGCCAAAGAAGCATATTTTTGTGGAACAGCTAAAAAAGCATCAAAAGAATTGAGAAAATTAATATTGCTATTCCTAAATATCAAATTCAGAGAGTAAAATCACTAGTGTAGCACTATAACATTTTTAAGTTGTTTTCTAATTACGCAAAACAGATTGATATTTGATACAGAACTTGAAAACACTATACATGTACAGTGTAAACTTTAAAAATGTATTTGTACCATAAAGAAAAATATTTTCTAAGCTAAAGAGCCTATGAATTTACAATACATGAACAGTTTAAATGGCCTGCATTCAGTTCTGTCTGTTGGAAGAAATAAAATCAGTGAACTTCAGCAGTTTCACAGTTTTATCCATTGGAATCTAAAAAGCTAAAGTTTGCACTGGGCTTCTCTGTCTTCATTAGAACTTCATCATCCTTTTGAAAGCTCTTAAAAACAAAAATGGAAAAAAAAAAAAAAGATTAATCTTGCACCTAAGTGAACTTTATCTCTGTAGACATATACCATATATACACACAGATTTGCAATCCTCTATTTTGGCCAAAGGCAAAGTCACATACATACAGAAAATTACAGACAGCCCATAGAGCATATTTTATTATTTCACTATGAAGCTTGTATCTGACACAGCAATTAATTACATAGAACCATATGAATGGAGTCAGAAAAATGTCAGTGAGTTTAGAGCTGTGCATATTTGACACAAAAAGAGCCATAAGTTATATAACATTAAAGGTAAGTTGAAAAAATTGTAAAGGTTCATTTTAGTTTCTCCCACTCCTATCAGAGGGATATAAATTTCAAAACTAGAGTTCCTTAGAGGACAAACTAGAGATGGAGTTTACATTTAAGATATGTCTTTAGGAGAAAGACACTGTTTCTTTAGGAGAAAGATACTTCTATTCATCAACTTAGCCTACAAGAGGACTTGGGACAGTAGCCTACTTAACCTTACCTCTGAATGCCTTTTCCTCACTTCAAACACTGTTCTCAAAAGTTCCTCAGAAGATAGAAACATCAAGACATCTCAATACTTTATGTCTGTATCTATCTTGGCTGGCCTCCAGAAATAGCCCCAAGTCAGAAAAAAAAGGGAAGTAATTCTCCCAGAAACTAGTAGGAGTCAGCCACCCAGAACACAGGTGTCCAGGTCATGTTTATCTGTACCAGCATCAGGCTTTCCTGTTCCTTCTCCTTCTAATGAAATTCCTTGGCTCATCACACGTCTGCTTTAGAAGATGAACACTCTAGGTAGAAGATTGAAAGATGCCTTGGGATCAGAAGCAGAAACTGCAGAAATTCAGCTACATAAAGGGTGAAATATTGTATTTTACTTTAATTAGACACATTGAATTTTGAGAATGGAGAAACTCTGTATGTATTGCAAAGTTTGAGAGGCTAAACCTTTCTAAAGTGAAAGAAAAAGTATCTGTGTACTAATATTTCTTTCTCAGATTATTTTACTACCATAAAGGCTTTTCTTTTTTTTTCTGAGGAGTGGGAGGAAGGTGCAGTTAGTAGCACGCTTTTCAGAAAAGCACTCTGTTTTCACACCTGCCAATAGATTTTAAAAACCTGACAAAAGTAACTTCACTGATTCATCAGATAAAGGAAGTAGTAGTTTACTTAATTTTTTTCTTTGAAATCTAATATGAAGAATCACCTTAGCTGTCTGCTTTAAATCACCCAGGTGACAATCAACCTGTGTGCTACTACAGATCCTGTACATAATAGAAGTAGACAGGTCAAAGGAATGACGGAATGAAAAAAATCCCACCCAAAACTACAGCAGTTCACTGTCTGAAACCCTAGTGACCCTCAAGTTTTGTCTTTTAAAGAACTAGAAAGAGAGATAGTCTAGTGGATGGCAAATATCTTCCCCAAAAAGCAAAAAAAGGTCCTATCATGTCACTAGATATACAAATGACTACACTGCGTACACAGTGATGTTCAGCCCTTGCAAAAACAGCCTTGAAAAAAACAGCTTGTTTTCCTAAGGCAAAGACTGTCAAAGTCATCACTTCCCACACTTGCACTCTCAAAAGGAGGCCTGGCATTTTGAAAGAAAAATATCACAGTAATAAGCGTTATTACTACGACAGACTGAGTATAATAAGTGAATAGCATTGTAAAAACAAAATGCACCAAGTAACGTGAACGCATGCACAGATGGCTCAGACCTCCAGGTGACCTCCCAAGCTCAGCACGGTCTGAACAAGTCTGAATGTTCACGTCACGCCAGCCTAATAACTCTGTTCTACTGGTGGCACAGGCAGCTTTGGTGAACATCCTGACTCATCTGAATTCTGAGAGCATCTCAACTCCTCATCCTTCTTGGTTGTTTTGCTATAAGGTTTATCTTCACAATAAAAGTTAGGGAAGCCCACTCTCTCAGGCCATCTAACAAAAGCCATAATGACTTGGTCTGCATCTTCAAGCCGTATCAATGCCTGTAATTCTCAATAGCAGTGGCTCAGTACTTTCAAACTAGTAAGTTATTGCAAGTAATTAAAATTTCATAGAATCATAAAATATGCTAAACTGAAAGGGAACCACAAGTATCATCATCCTACTCCTGGTCCTGCACAGGACAGCCCCAAGAGTCACACTATGTGTCCAAGAGCGCTGTCCAAACACCTCTGGACTCAGTCAGGCTTGGTGCTGTGCCCACTTCCTAAGAGAGCCTTTTCCAGGAATCAACCACATTCTGGGCAAAAAACCCATTTCCTAATATCCAACTTAAACCTCTTCTAGCACAGCAGCTTTGTACCATTTCCTCGGGTCCTGTCACTGGTCACCACAGAGATCAGTGCCTGCTGCTCCTCTTCCCCTTACAAGGAAGTTGTAGACTGCAATGAGGTCTCTGTCTCTCCTCAGACTCCTCCAGGCTCAGCAAACTGAGTGACCTCAGCCACCCCTCATATGGCTTCCTCTCTACATCCTTCACAGTCTTCACTGTTCTCCTACTTTGAGATTTTAGACAATCAGTATGGGGAATCTAAATCATTCTTCATCCAAGTCTCCAATTTTTCCAAGTTTATTTAGACTACAGTAATAAAGAGACAAGAAAAATCAACTTAAACTTTTTCTCTTGTCCACTTTCCTACAAACTCATAGGCATTTGAGTTTACCCATTGTCAGCACTGACTAAGGGCAATTAAGAAACTATTTCAGAACAGAACACAGTTCTTCTTTTTAAAAAAAAATTAAACTAGCATTGATGATACTTCAGAACTAATTCCATGTCTGAGAAAACAACTGCAAGTACAAAAGAATCCAAATATGCTTACCCAAAATCAAACACCTTAAACATTCACAATATTTTGGCAGAAATCACCAGGACATGCACTATCAGTAGTATGTGTTCTTCATAGATAGCTCTAGCAGTAACAATTACTTTTAAGTCTATCCATAAGTTCTCAGAAAGGGAACAAAGAAATTGTGGAGATTCTTTGCTAGTTTACAAGATTATCATATGCCATTTTCTGAATAGAATGAGGATTCCACAATTACCCACATCTGATTATTTCAGTAGATTTGTTTCAGAAACTCACATACAAAAAAGATTAAAAATTGGACAATAGGGGCTTTTAATTCCACCATATTACTTTGTTTTTAATTAAGTCAAAGAACATGCATGTCAAAGAACAAGCAGTGCTAGTGCCACTGAGCATGTGTAATATTAACAGATTCTGTTAATGCAAATTCCAACTAGCCTTCCTCCCACATGCACATTACCATGGTGACCTGCAAAATTTGCTGCCTGGGGCTTCAGAAGAGCACAGCATTTGAAATGCCCTCAGCATCTTTGAATAGATGCAAACACAAGTTACATTTTAAAAAACAGTAAGTCACAAATAGTACGATAAAAATGTCTGTACAGAAGAACACAGACAAATATATCTGAATATGATCTCAACCAGTAGAAACAAAACAACAATGCTTTCAGATCACACTTGTTGTCCTTGGAAGAAAAAGAACAAACTTTAAGATTTTGAAAAAAAAGATAACACATATACAGTATAAAAAACAATCTAGAATCACCCATTACCTCTGCCACCATTGGAGTACCTATCTGATCTGTGGAAGTGTCACATTCAGAACAACATATTTTCTTTAATGGCATTCTTAATTTACATACTATTTCAGTAAAATGCCCACTTGTTTGGACTGTCACAGGTCTGTGCCTGCTGTGAGTTTCTCCCAAGTAGGATCACTCTAGATGCAGTTTCCTTTTATCTATTACAATTTTCAATTGAACTAAATAATAATAATAAAAAATCTTAAGAAATAAGGATCACCTTACTGTGAATGCATACATACCCTGACAACACGGAGGACAAAGGACCAGAAGCAAAAGTGACAATTGTGCACCAACCAAATAATAAATACATTAAAAACCAAATCCACCACAACCTCCAGTATCTCTATTTTTTCTGTAAACAAGCTGATAACGCTCACACATTGGTTTGTAAGTGCCTCTGAATACAACTATCTGTAATTCTACTAAAGAAATACAAGGATTAAGACTCCACCATAACTGCTAACTGCTGACAGTATCACCCTCACAAATGCATTCTAGCAGATGCAGCTAACTTGCTTTGCTTTAAATTGTAATGAATTTAGGTTCTCAATGAAAGCTTCATCACTACTTTAACCATAGACAGGATTTGATCTGCAGTGCTTAGAGCTGAAAGGAGGTAACCACACCTGCTGACTTCCCAAGAAAGGCCTGTGCTAAGTAAAAACTCCACTTAACAATCACTCATGGAAAGTAGATGCACCAGTGCAGGGCTTTAAAGCTTCTTCTACAGAAAAAGCTTACTGGAAGCTTGGATACAGTAGACACTAGAGGATGGTTCACATGTTTTACAACAGAGTGAAACTGGCTATACTTACATACTGCCCCTTCAAATTCACCACAATGCAGCGTCAAGCTGAAGTAAGATTTTTGAAGAGTATCACAAGGCTTTGCCACTTACAAGACAGCTTAGAAGAAAACAAGGTACAATTATAAGAAATAGCAGAGCTGAACACACCTAGATTTATCCTATTAAAAAGTCCCTATTTCAACACTGAAATAAAGGCTTGATTACATCGCAAACCCTGGCTGTACCAGTGACACACTCATCCTACTGTGAGCAAGACGAAATTTTGATAGGACAAAACCAACCGAAAAGAAGCAAAACAACAGAATGCATCAAAGCTCAGTTTGGTACTACCTCTACAAATTTTTCCTCGCATATGCCTGAGGACAAAACAAAACAAAAAAATCAGATGAGCATGAAGTGCATGAAATACCAAAAGTAACACAATTGGTGAAGACTATTCCCTGCTCCCTTCCTTCTTCCTCCCCTTAAAAATTGAATGTTATTTTAAATAGGCATTTTAAGACCTCCTTACAGTCCACTGTACACTGACTTCTTGAATATGCCCACACCAAATAAAATGGGTAAATTCCTATTTCTGAAATACATGTGATTTTGGCCAGAGGAAACAGCTTCTACTGTATCTCAAAATCCATTTATGCAGTTTGAGTGAACAGGACTACTTAACTTGAAACTTCATTCTTACATCTTACATTTTAGGAGTTTTATTGTATCAAGGCAGAACAAACTGTATAAAACTCAGCTTACCAGAAAATAACTTCAGTGCAAATATTCCAGGGCAAGATACCATTCACTTGAAGGGTTAAGAGAAGAAATAGGTAGCTGAGCTCAAGGGAAAAACTGTTCTCAGGAAGCTTTAAAGGAGTAGGTGGAATTCCTCTAGCAACTGGTGTTTGATGCTAATAGCTGCATCACATGGGGCCAATTAAAAGAGATGTTATCAGACAGTGCAAGATTTATTGAATATGAGCTCTAAGATAAAAGCAACCAATAAATGTAACAAGACACTTTCTGCATATAATATTTCAGTACTAAGCAGTGTGACTGTTTTGACAAGGAAGCCAGCTGCAAATTAGAAAAGTCCTATTTTTGCATGAGACTTCAACAGTTGGTCTTCAAATTCAGTGAGTGACTACAAAAAAAAAAAAAAAAGATTAAAGGTCCCATTCCAAAAATGAAGCAATGGTAAAGTATATCAAGCCCATACAAAGACAAGCCAGAACTTTAAGACAGAAAAGGCGCTAAATCTAAGACAGAATTCACAAACCTCAGTCTAAAGGCATGCATTTATTTTTTCTATGAGGACTGTTGGGATTTTAACTGGGGAGGCTTTGGTGACAACACACTTTCTATTCTGTGAAAACAAAGCTCTCCTAAGGAAACATTTTTGAACTCTTTGTAATAACTGATAAAGTTCAAGGCACGTACAGTGAGAAAAAAACAGATTGAGTTGTACAGTGATATGTAAAAAAGTACAAGATAGTAAAACACCCAGCGAAGCATGATGCAGTCTGTAATCAGTTACTTGGTTCATGCAAGGTTTTGCCCTTGTACTATTTATATTTTGATAAAACAAATAGCTTTCTCTTTCAGCCTAGATGGCTAGAGATACAATATTTTATCCCTGCTTGCCTAAAGCACAACTCACAGCACTCTGTTTAGCTGTGAAAAATTATTAGATCAGAGAGATCATCTCCATGTGCAGTACTCTCCCAGCATTACAAGCCTCTTACTGTTCAGATCAAAGTTTCTCCTTTTCTATAAAGATGAACTGCAATTTCTCCTCCAGCACCTCTTCAGCAACACAGAGGTGGAAAGAAACCTCATCATAGGCCAGCACACTTCTGTTACAACTTATGTATGGTGGGGAAAGGATTCAAACTCTGTCCAGCGAGGTAACTGTTTTCTAGTAACTATGGTATCAGATCAAGAGCTCAGGTAACTGCAACTCAGTAGACCTTTGACATTACTAGATGTCAGCCTATAATATGATCCCTACTTTGAAGATGAGCCAAACAGGTAAACCATTGAACACAACCCACAGAGACCTATCCCAGTTGTTTGTTGAATATAGTTTAGCCATCACAGAAGCAAGCTGTATAGCAGTTCCTAGCTCCTCAGGCAATGCAATGATCAGCAGCTTGCCTTCTCCCATGTCCAACTCATGCACTAGTGTACATGCAGATGGAAGGTACCACAGAATCACAGAATATGCTGAGTTGGAAGTGACCCTGAAGGATAATCAAGTCCAACTCATAGCCCTGCACAGGACATTCCCCAGAGTCACACAAGCAGCTCTTCTTCTGACACCTCACAACAAATATTGGAAATCTGACTGGACAGAAAACTAAATAAATTAAAGAGGAAGTTAACACAGTTCAGTTATGTCTTCAGGAAGAAGCCTGCAAAACCTGCTGACGACTGCATTGACACTTTACATCTTCCTCCTTACACCTCTGTCCTAAGCTGTTCTGTTAATGTGATACTGACAAAGTATATGTAAGACTGCTTTGAAGCAGGTCTGCACTCCCTTAACTTTGCCTTCTACAGGGACAAGAGAGCTCCTCTTCCTCTAGGAGTTGAGGTGAAGCAGTCAACAGAAGCTACTGTTTCTCTTATGACTACCCTTGATCTAGTAGTTTCATCTCACATATCCACTTCTTAGCACACACAAAACATTCAATATGAGAAAGACCAAGAGAGTCCTCAGGCAGAGTTACCCATCTATGTAATGGGAATTGAGCCAAGACCCACTCATAGGACACTCACCAGCCTGATTTTTCTACATTCACTTTGCTACTAACAGGCAGCTTTCTCACTGTTAAACTTCCTCTTCAATCCGCCCTTTATGTGAAGCCCCCACTCAAAAACGTTCAGTGCAGCTGTTGGATTGCTCTCTTACCCATACTCAATTGCGTCATGTTGGTTCTTCCTTGAATTCATCATTTCTTATCTTTGCTAGTCGTACAATAAAATGAGACGCTCATCATGCAAGACAGCCTTGCCTGATCAAAATAACATGAAACCTTTAAGTGACTATGAATACTCAAAATCAACTTCACATCAATTGATGTTCTTTAAAGAAAAATTAATCTGATCCACCCATCTGAAGACCAGCATCCTTCAGAGCAGCATTCCTCCTCCTCCTCCTCCTCTCTCCTTTATTTTCCTCCCAGGCTTGGTTACAGAAAGGAATGTGTGTGCCTGCTTTTCTAGCAGATCTACATCTAGACTATTCAAAAAAAGAAAATAATTTATTTGTGCAGTTGTCATACACACTTTTTTTAAACACATAAGTAATACAGCAGCTATAATACTAAAATGACTCCTTCATGTTAACCCTGCTAAGCATATTTGAGCATTTAAAAAATTGGATTGGGAGACAGGCATTGACTGTTTCAGCAGTCAATTATCTACAGCAGTTCAGAATATATTCTGTGAGCAATTCTCTCACTTTTAAAGTATGAAAACGGTGACTAACACTTTCACAACACCCTAAGTTCCTTTAAAAGTGTTTTATCTGCTATACAATACAAAGCCAATATTAAAACTAGGAGACACAAGATGGGTAATATTAAACAGATATGGTAGTAACAAACACATTTTAATGAATATGGCACGAGGAACAAGGGCCACACTAGCCTTCATCCCCTTCTCTATCTACACACACACAGAGGCGCAGAATGAGAAACACACACCCAGGGGGAGGCGCAGAATGAGAAACACACACCCAGGGGTAAGGCGGTGACCAAAGATAAGTGTTTACATATGTTTACATATGTAAGGCAGCAGACTATAATGCTTGCTAGAATCATACCTAGGAAAAACACCTATCGCTCTAATGAATTATATGATAAACTTCTATTCACTACCCAGACTCAGGCTGTCAACTGTAATAACGAGCTGCAACTGAGTTGCTGAACACTGATTTGAAGAGGCAAAATATACCATCAAACGTGAAAATTACTCACATTTGAATTCTATCCAAGCATTCACTGACACTGACCAGAACCCAGAGGGTTTCTGTCCAGAGCTAAAATGAAATATGTCAGAGTATGCAAAACAGACTGGCACAAGATTTTCCTTAGCAGTATGGTATACTAAGTTTACATTTAATTTGTCAAGCTAAGTTCACTGAAAATGAAAGTAACAACAACAACATAAAATTCAACAAGAGCAGCATCTCCAGAGAGTACTTCAACACCGGGTTCTCTTTTTCCATTTTTGAGTCATTTAATTTCACTTTATGCTTTATGCCTAAAAGGTAGGTCTATAAATCACATTAAGCAAAGCAGGTATCTCAGTGCTACTCCTAATAGTTTGAAAAAAAGTCCTAAATTTCAAGAAACTGCCACCTCAAAGATATATCACAGAAAGAAATATGTTCTCCTTGTCAGTGGTGTAAAGGAAAAAGTACTTTTCTAATAGTGTACTATGATTCTAGTGCAGAGAAACTCAAGAGGCAAAAAAAGAATCCCCTTCATGCCCCACCTCAGGGTCAAAAGGTCTGGCACAAGTATCTTAAGGGTTTGTGCAAGCTTGCTCAAGGAAATGGGTGTTACATGGATTCCTACGTAGTGGACAATCAATTACAGCAACAACTGTTGATCAGCTATTTCACCACCAACAACCATTACTTGTAGAAAAGCAACTTCTTGCTGGGGAAAGAGATGAAATGTGACATTTACTCCTTCTCATTTACTGTAACAACTCCATGGTACACGATCTGATTTTTTGAAGCCATTTTAGGGTTAATATTTTAGCACTGCAATGAAAGCTCTGATATACAGCTTAAAAAAGGTGCAGTAAAATATACAAAAAGAAATCTGGAACACACACTCGATTTCTCATCTCTTTTTCCTATTTCTAAATCAACTCAACTTTTTTTTTTTTTTTGACATGATGGGATATTTGAAACACTTCTAACTGTCTTTTCCCTATTGTGATCAGTCACCATGTCCTCAAGAATTCCCACAGACCACCACACTGCACAACAAGCCACCACAGAACTTCCAAAGCACTCATAGTGTCAGAATTACTAGCAGGTTTCAAAAGAAATTTATTTTGTATGGCTATATGACAGCACAAGGAAATTAACAATTATTTTTTGGCAAAACAGCCTTTGAATAAAAGATAATTTAACTGTAATATTTCTGAGCAAGCCACATATAATAGTTCCAGAATTCTTTGTTCCTCTGGTGTAAAAATGCCATATAGCATTGTATGGATTTTGTGATGTAATTTATAATCTATACAACTCTGGTCTAGATATAAAGAAACTTCACCAGAAAGTGTCTTGAACACTGAATAACTCATACTTGTTAACAAAATCACTTTAGATGCCCTCACAGCTATATCAAGGTTTCAGCTTCTTACTCAAGCTAACGGGAGAACCCAAATTTAAAAGAGCAGTGATGTAGCTATTGACATACAATGAAGTTTATGTATATACTAAATTTGTACAGTGAATTATCTCGTTGCTTATTTGATCTGCAACTTATTTCATGAGTGGCTGTAATCATTTGCTTGATCACTTCCTGCAATTTCATCTACAACAGTCCTTTTCACCCTTCAAAAAACCCCATTACTACAGTAGAAATTTAGTATTTAATTACATCTTTCAAAAAAGCATCTATATTTTGACACAGTAAAAAACAACTCAGAAATATATCTATACCTTCAACGAGCTGCTATTCATCAGAAAAATACTTGACTAAGTATGCCTTATGAGAGAGAAAAAATAAACATCTAATTATTTCAGTCAAATACAGAGAAACACACTAGTATTACACTTACAGGTATTCCTATACACTGATTTAAATCTAAAAGGCTGACTGCCAGCCCAGGAGGATTAAGTACGACCCATCACCATAATCATATCTAAAGCAAGCGCTTAAGGCATCTCTTTCTCCCAAATTTTCTTTACTCTATTTTTTAACCAGTTATTGCAGTCCAGGAGGGAAATATATATATCCAACGGGCATGAGAAAAGTCTCATAAATTACTTCTAGTTTTTGTCTCGCAGACATGAAATAATCACCCCGTTCATCAATCCAAGTTCAGAAACAAAACTGGAAAACTTACAGTTTAATGCATATCCAGCTTCAGCGTTAAATGTCACAGGGCCTCGCGTTCTCCTGGAACGCTCTCCTATGGAAGAGTTACAATTCTGGTAAACGCACAGGGTCACGCACACGGAGTAACTGCCCGAAAACCACACGCTCACCCCAGCAGACAAGCGCCACATTTCAAATAACCGCTGTTAAGCGCTCATTTTACCTCTCTAGATGAGCACGAAAGTCCCAGCTCTTGCACCCCAGCGCCCTCCTTCCCGTGCCAGGAGGGCCTTACGCCCCTCCCGCGGCCCCGCGGGGCTCCGCACGGCGCTGGGGACACGGGTGGGAGGGACGGAGGCGTCGCGGCATCCCCGCCGCTGCACCACGCCCTGTGCCGGGCACGGCCCGACCCCAGGCCCTGCTGCCGCCGCTCCCGCCGCACCTGCCCTCCCGCCGCACGCTCGGACGATGGGGCGGGGGCGCACGGCATCAGAAATGAACCAAAAAAAAAAAAAAAAAAAAAAAAAAAAAATCCCAATTCACTCCCAACAGCCTCACAAAACCAAAAAAAATCCAGAAAAACCAAAACCCACAAAACCCAGGGCACCCCAATCCCTCTTGTTTGGTTGGGGTTTTTTTGTTTGTTTGTTTGTTTTTTAATCGCCCACCATAAAATTTGTTGCTCGCTCCTCTTTGTCCGAGCGTCCAGCGCGATTACAGACGAGCATCACCCGCCGCGCCCGCGGCACTGCCCGCTCCCGAGGCGGCGCGGCCGGAGTCTCCCCGCATCGCCCCGCCCACCACCGGCCCGCCGCCCCCGGGCACCTCGCCCGGCCCTCGCTCGCCGCTGCTCGGCGGTGGGGCCGGCGGTGCGGAAAACACCGGCGGTCCCAGACGGCGGCGCAACAAAACACCCTCCCCCCCGTCCCCCCCTCCATGGCTCCCAGCGGGCCCCCGGGAGAGGCAGCGGCCGCAGCCCAGCCCACCGGCAGGTACAGGGAAGGGTGGCCAGAGCTGGGATCCGCGCAGCACCGCCCCGCCACTCACCGCTGCCCACGGCGGCGCCCGCTCCTTTGTGTGCCCGCCGCGCCCCGGCACCTCCGTCTCCCGCTGCCGGGCGCCCCGCGCCCCCTCCCCGCCGCGCCGGGGGCGGAGGAGAACGCAGCCGAGATCCGCGGAGGAGGCCGCTACCGCCCGCCGGTCACATGCAGCGGGCAGGCGCGGCGCAGGCTCCCGGCGACTCCCCAGGAGCCCGGCCGGCAGCGTCCGAGGCGAGCTCGGGGGTGAAGATGGCGACCTCGGCGGCGCGGGGAGGGAATCCCCAGGCCGGCCCGCTCCGCTCCGCGCTGCCGGCTGGGCTGGGCGCGCCGGGGAGGGGAGGGGACAAAGAGCGGCTGCCGCTGCCCGTCAGCGCTATCGCTGTGCCGCCCGCTCCTCCTGCGCCGCCTCCGCGCCGTCCAACCTCCTCCAGCGCCGCAGCGCTCCCTGCTCGGCCCCCTCTGCTCCCGGCGCCTGGGACTCGCTGCCCACCGCTGGCACCCCAGCGCTGACCGTTCCCTAGCCAAAATGTTCTGGCATCGCCCGGGCCTTGAGGAGTAGCGGAAAGCAGATCACGAAAGCTGGTGTACTTGTGGTCGGACAAGGAAATGAGAAGGGGATTTTTCTTCTGACCCCCAGCTGTTGACAGTAGCAAGGTGTCGGTAAAATTTCCGTATCCCACATCCCCCGTTCCCCCAGCAGTCACTTCAGTTGCTGACAGAAAGGTGGTGAGTCATCGTAGGTGCTCCACACCTGTAGTCGGTTTACTGATTCAAAATAGGTACGGTTCTACTGCGACTCTCGGAGAACTATCTCTGCTCCGTTCCAACAGATTATACGTTGTCTTTTGAAAGTAAAAAATAAGGGGAAAATGCTGAAGGTGGCAAGTATGACTCAAATATGAGACACGATGAACATGCAATACCAGGTATTCCTTGCTGGGTGCAGAAGCATGGCTGGAAGCTATACCCAGTGATGCCTTGTTGCTGTCAAGACATGGTTCTTTAGAGGGAGACTTGGGTAGCTGTCTCTTCCTTTGCACGACTTTTCCTGGTTTTGCATATCATCCGTGGTTCAGTTATGAACCATGAGTTAAAATGAAAAATATGGCAATATGCATTTTTTTGATTGTCAACATGTTTATGGTTAATTATTTCTCCAGACTGTGTTTTTACTATTTTGGATATTTTTCTAAGAGAGCTTTGTGCCCATTAATATACTTATGTCTGATTTTCTTCAGATGGACATAGTGTGAGAAGCTCCTCCATCAGGCATGCCCTGACACTGATCTTCCGTTCAAGAGCCAGTCACTGAAAACCTATTTCAGCTCAGTGCCCTGCAGCTGATGTTTCTGCTGTGTGTATTTAGATGATGAATGCCCTTATTTAGAACCCTAGAATCATCAAGGTTGGGATAGACCTCTAAGATTGTCAAGTCTTACAGCACTACCACTGTAACCCCCAAACCACTAACCCACATCATCCAGCACTGAATCCAGATGCTTCTTAATCACCTTCAGAGATGGTGACTCTACCACCTCCCAGGGCAATTTATTCCAATGCCTGACATGCCTTAACAGTGAAAAAAAAAAAATCTATTATCTAATCTGATTCTCCTGTCTCAGCTAAATGCCATTTCCTCTGCTCCTATCACTGCAGGCACAGTAGAAGAGACCAACCCCAACCTCACTGCAGCCTTCTTTCAGGGAGTTGTAGAGAGCAATGAGGCTTCCCCTGGGCCTCTTCTTCTTGTGACTAAGCAAACCCAGCTACTTCAGCAAGTCCTTAGAAGACATGTTTTCTACTCCTTTAATAAGCCTTGTTGCCCTTTCTTCCAGCACCTTAATGTCCTTTTTAAGGTGAGTGGTCAAGGACCAGGCTAGAGGTGCAGCCTCAGCAATGCCAAGTACAGGAGGATGGTCACTCCTCTTGTCCTGCTGGCCACACTATTTTTGGTTCAGGCCAAGATGCCATTGGCCTTCTTGGCCACCTGGGTGCACGCTGGCTCACACTGACTGGCTCTCAACGAGCACCCCCAAGTCCCTTTTTGTCAAGCAGCTCTCAAACCACTCATCCCCCAGCCTGTAGTGCTGCATGGGTTTGCTGAGACCAAAGTGTAGGACATGGCACTTGGCCTTATTTTATACATGCAAAGAACAGCTGCAATTGTTATTTCCATTGTGGCGAAAATTATCATTACTCTTCATGGATTTTGCTTCACAAGAATCCTGTTATGTTGAGAAACTATTATTATCCCTGCTTTCAAGATGAGAAATTTAAACATAAAGAGACAGTATACCTTGCCTCAGGTCATGTATATATATATATAGTATGTGGTAAAACCAGAAACTTAATCCCAAATTTTGGTGCAGATCCAGTTAGTTAAAAACCACAAGTTCATTTTCTTTCTCAAGCTCTGTTTCTCAGGACTCCACTCAAGAAAAACTATTGTGAGAAGTAGCAAAGCAATGTTGAAAAAGACATGCTAAAAGAAATTTTGTTGAATTTGTGCAGAAAATAATGAGTACTTACATGGAAATGTTGAGAGTAAGCATATTTACATAAAATATCAGCTGAAATATCTGGTTTCATAAGCATATGAACCAATAATGGGAACACCATACAATGTTGTACATTTAAGGTTTGTGATGTAAGAGCTTCCAGTTTTTATTGGTTACATTTCATGCAGGAGCAGGTGAATTGCAGAAACATCATAAAAATCTCTGGCCAAAACTGATAGCCCAGTTACGGTATCCTGAAGGACTGTCCACATTAGCAGTACCATTATATTCTAAAGAGTTGTGACATTTTCATCAAGCACTGGGATAACACATAGTTTCAACTGTTCCCAAAGCAATTCCTTTCAAGGAACAAAGATACGTCAAGTGCATCCACAGTCATCTGTGTTAGATGCTTCTGATACCACTTCAGTTTCAGGCTCTCCACTGTCATGTCTCTCAACAGACACTGTTGTGCCCAAAGTGACATTGTGTAGCCAGCAGCATGAACCAAGTAAGAAGCCAATCCCTTCAAAGCAGGCCTAGCAGCAGAAGATTCATCTGCATTGTGAAAGCATATGCCAAATGCTTTTCAGAGGACAGTCATGTGCCAGGTTTCTTCTGGCAGCAATGGTACATATTCAGCTGCCATCTTTACTAACAAAGTACTAAACATGTTGTGTGTGAGGACAGCGTATAGAGCCAGGCATGCTTGCAAGTGAACTCAAGCCTTCAGAAGATTGAACTGTGTTGGACAAACATGCTCTGACCAACAGGTTTTATTCTGCTTTATTTTGGTTAGTTTCTCAGAAGTGCTGTCATGGTGCCTTTACCACTTCTCCTGATTTCTTTCTTCAGTGACAGTCTTGTTCATATTACTGACCACTTTTACTAATTACTTCTCCCATATCCAAAGGTAGGCAAGAACTTTATCTTTCAGAAACCTCTTCCTCTACTGCTGTCCTCAGGGCCCCTTGCCAAAGCCAGAAAGAAATGGTCAGGCAGAAATAACATTTATATGAACCTTTCATGGTTATTTACATTCTTCCCACTCTGTGGTCCAGAATGTTTGCTAGTTAACGTACCAAACAAAACAGATAGAAAAATCTGTCATTACTGGGATTGATGGTGTCTGTGAAAAAATAAAAGATTGATTTTAAAAGGGAAAAATTAGCTTATAATTACGAATTTAAAAATGTGTTTTCAAATGAGCAATGAAATGCACATGCTAGCTGTGACTAAATAGTAGTGTGTGGGTATAACACTCATGAACATAACAGGACTCCTCCATTTCTGGTGTAGCCATATACATGTCAGTGAAGGTATGAACCAGCAATTAAAAGTGGTGAAGTGGCGCAACGCACTGAATTGCATTAGCTGACCATACCTGCATTTCTCACCTGTGGCAACTGTCTACCCTCAAACCTTCATAAGGAATTCTTTAATGGAAAGGGTTGTTAAACATCGGAAGCTACTGCTCAGGGAGGTAGTGAAGTTACCATCCCTGGAGATGTTCAGGAAAACACTGGGAGGGGCACTCAGTGCCATGGTCTAGTTGACAAGGTGGTGACCAATCGAAGATTGGACTCCATGATGTTGGAGGTCTTTTCCAAACCAACTGATTGGTGATTCTGATTCATTATGGCAGCCTAGGCAAACTTATATATTGTTTTGCAGCAGCCAGAGGTGAGGAACCAGAAATATGGCCTGTTAATGTGGCTCAGCTAACAAGAGGCAATGTGTATGCTCTGATTGCTCAGTTGGTTGCAAGGGTCTGTGGCCAATGTAGGAGACTCCAGTCACAGCTGCCAGTTTTAAAGGGGAGCTCAGCCCAGTGAATGGTCTTCATTTATAAAAAAAGAAATTTTCTTTTGCGCTTGCTGCAAAGCAGTCATCTATGATCCACACTTTGCTGTACCTCAGTTTTTAAATATCTGATCCCTGAATTATTGTACATCTAGATTGTTTTAATTTGTCTTTTGTATTCCATTTTGATATTTTTGTAATCCCCTCTTTACACTGGCCTCAATGAGTGGCTTGTGTCTGAGACAGAAAATGGGAATTTCTAGGCCTCTCTCAGGTTTCTGACAGCTGAGAAAATGTGGATCTCTTTAGCTGGACATAGGACTTGAGTACATTTAATTGACTTTCATGTATTAAAACAAAGTATTTACAGACTTCCTGCTCCCAAACCAGGGAGCAGTTTGGTTCAAGGCATACTCCCTCCACTCCTTCATCTCTTCTGAGATGAGGGGTTGGATTAAGTCTTTGAGCACCGCAAAGGCAGTAAGCCAGTTATCTCTTAGTTGCTCTCTCTCAGGACAGCCTTGGCTGTTGTAACCTTTCCAGTAGCACAGAGCTTCAAACACACTTACACTGCTCATTTTAAAAAGTCATCACAGTTTCTGCAGTTTGGAAAAAGCATAGGAGAAAAGACCAGTGAGGGGAATTCATCAAATACACAACAATTATATTTGAAGAAGGGTATTAAGGAAGGCTTTGAGTGTTTAGCAGTTCACTGTAGATCTTGTAAGCAATGTGCAGTTGATGAGGGACAGACACCTTACTTGCACTTTCACTGCACATTTTCCACCAGGATGTTGTTGAACTCAGAGAAAAGTCTAGCTGATAAGATGCTGCTGATGAGAAGAACTGGCAAAACTGGACAATAGCTAATTTTTGCTATGTGGAATGAGAAAGAAGACTCAGTTGTACTAAGGAAAACTACAAAAAGCACATAGACTTGTTTCAAGCACTATAAAAATTTATAAGTAGTTGCAGAGAGTGATCAGTAGTCATGGTGATATTAAAATTAGCAATTTGCTCTATATGTGGCAATATACATCAAATATTAGCTATACAGTTGGTTTATATTAAGAATTCTGACAGTCTTTTGTTCAGCCTCTGTTTAAATGTGCTGTGAAGTCCCAACAAACTCTTAATCTGTATGTGGCTTGATAACTACCCACGTGGAAACTGATGTGCCATGTGTGATCCCTTAATGCTTTACAGGTAGTATATGTCGATCCAGAGACCTGAAACACAAGCTGAGGTGCTCTTTGACCAAATAGTGTAAGGCAGATCTACCACTCACCAAAAAATTGTAGAGAGAATGGAAAAGAATGTGTGTCCTCTTGACTCAGTGACTTCTCACTCAACATGTAAAGACTTGAACTTGGCAAAGTGGCTCAGAGCTTTTCTGCATGATAAAACGAAGATCCTTAAACAAAAGAAACTCACCAAATGGAAATCCAATGGGATTTTCTCAGATAATAGTACTGTTTCTATCAGAAAGGAACTTTTCTAAGTAGCTGCAGTGATACAGTTGCTTCATTGTGAGCCTGGAATTAAGTATCTCCATACCTTCATTCATTGTCCTTTTTTTCTGACAGAAATGAAATTCCACGAACTATTGCATTTTTCACACTCGCAAGAACTCTGATGGTAATTAGGTTTCTAATGTATTTTCTGTATCTTCCTTTGGTTTTTATTCTGGCTTTGTAAGATTTTAATTATTTAACGTGCATCTTTGTTTCCTCTCTCACCCTCTGGCTGTCTGGTCTGTTTAGGTTGCCTATTTCTGTGATGTCAGTTTAGGTTGCATATTTTCATGTTTGCACATTGCAACCTGAAATTTGTTTGGCTTCTCTACTTGTTATTGTGATACAAATGATAAATAACTCCACACTTTTAAAAATTATTATTATTTCTGAAGCTCTAGGGATTATGAAAATATAGTTTTGCTGGGTTGACCAGAGACTGGGGGCATTCCATTAGGCACAGTAAAAAACAGGCTTTTCATTTACAGGCTTTGCAACATGCTACTATGAAAACAGGTAGGATGGCCTGGGAATAGGAGGAAACACTCTGGAACCCTTTGTGACATCTAGGGTTTTTTTTACTGTTTCTGTTAATATTCCTAGGGCCTTGCTATTGGCATAGAGAGTTTTACAGACGTATCTCATTAGTGCTGCTAGCTAGGTTCAAGTATTTTACAAGGAAACTTTTATTTGTCTGGGGAAAAGCCCTCTGACTCTTTAGCATCCAGCCAGCACTTTTTGAAAGCTGACATGGGTTTAGTTCTTTCCTGCTACATTTTTTTTTCTTTTTTAATTGCCGTTTACACTAAAGGTTTATACTCATTTGGTGTTTTTTAATGCAACTGCATCAACCCTGTTCTGAACTGTAAACCAGGTGTACTCACATTCTAACCACTATTAAGCTACCTGTCCCTGCAATAAACCAACTCAGTGTAACAGGATTAATGACAAGTTGGCAAGCCTTCATCTAATAATATAAACCTCCACTGCTTTTTCTTACTTCAAGCTGTTTAAACCCATTTTGGCCCATCACCAAAACAAAAGGAACATCAAAAGAAAACCAGCAATCCCTGTACATTCAGAATAATTCCATTTCTGATTTCTAGAAGATAAAATAGGATGGTGTATCCAGTGTCAGGGGTATTTTGTGCTTGTAAGGTGAAATCTGTCATATCCATTAAATGTTCTCTGATTCTTGAACACAGGGAAGTATCTCAGTCTGATCCTGACCTTAAAACTTAGTGGAAGACATACCACTGTCTTCAGTGAGACCAGTTTTTTCACCTTGTAAAAAATTAACAGAGGACTGTGTGTGTGTTTGGGGGCTTTTTCTTTATACCAGGGGCTTTCATGTTCAGTTCCACATTATAAAATACCATGTATTTCCTTTGATTTTGTTTTTCTTCTCCAACACTGTTTATTGTAGCTAGTTAAATTTAATTATTTAATGTTAGGCAAGTGAATAGAATCTTACTCAGCTAATGGAAAGGTAGCCTAACATAATGGGTTAACTCTAAAAGCAGTAGCATTTGCTGTGCAATCAATCACTCCATTAAAAGCTTTCCTGGTTTATGTAACTGGCAGTAAGTTGAATCAGCTCATACACTGTTGGTATGATCTCTTGACAACCTGCTAGAATAATTTGGAATTGTTTTCAGTCCTAGGCCACCACAGATTGCCAATATTTATTTTGAACAGGATGTTCATATTCATGAGAAGAAAACAACTGCTCTCAGCATCTGAACAGTGACTGTAAGCCTAAACCATATGCTTTGAACTTGCAGCTGGGATGTCAGACAGTGATTAGTACAGGTGTTTATTTCATGTCCACAGTATTGGTCAAAAGAGGTGGGGCTCTTGGCAGAACTAGCTGATGTGCTTGGAGAACCATAGTGAGTTTTCCTGTAACAAGGATCCCAGTAACTACTAGCAGAGTTGGGAGTCTTTCGGAAAACTCTCAGGTCAAGCCAGAATATATAAGAAGTCACCTCAAAAATTAAATTCAGCTGCTATTCACGCCCCAGAAAAAGTGTGTGTGAAGTTACAGAGGTTTTTTTATCATCTTGCCATCAGCCCCACTGATTCATTCTTGGGGAAGGTGCAGTTTTGCACGTCCAGCTGCACTGTCAGACAGACAGAATTTGCCACAACAGGGCATGGATGTCTGCATAGGCCTGCACCCAAACACCTGTCTTTTCATTCCTGAACCAAACGAGCCCACTGATAGCAAATAACATTGACAATGGTGTAGGAGAACATTTTCCTGAAGCTGAAATGGATGTTAGTATCTGTTCTGAATGCTAGTCTTGGATTTGCAAAGGGAGGAGATATCTCAGTCTGTGCCAAAATTACAAAAGAAGACAAAAGTATGCATACAGGTTGAAATACTAAGATGGACTATCAATAAGAAAACAGTATGAAGTTCCATGAATTCTGTAACCCATATATTCTAGTTTCTTAAGACTTTCTGTCCTGCAATTGATTCCTTGGTGTGTGACAAAAAGTCAGATGACTAAAGTATTTAGTGTAGAGGAGACATTCAGGAAGTCCCTACTGTGTAATTTCTCCACAGTCTAATATAGGAAAACAAGATTCTGTTGGTTTCCATCTCCTGGACAGTATTTCTCTTATCTTTTGTGTTACCTCTTTAGCTCGAACTCATAGAGGCTACAAATCTGGGACTTTACCTTTTTATGATAAACGCACAGATAGGTACAGCATGTACAATTTGAACTAAGGTAAGAAGAGCCTAACTTATGCAGACACACAAAAAAAATAAAAAAGAAAAAAAAAAGAAAAAAAAGAAGAATAATAAAATCTCTAGCAAAAAACTGAGAAAGAGAGCAAATAGAGTAAGAGGAAAATAGCTGTAGAGAAATCTCTTATTTTTACATTTATGTGTTTGGGAGAGTTGGCCTAGAAAATGGGTCTACCCAATTACCCAACCGACACGAAAATTGCACGTACCACAGGCAGCCAGAATACTATTCTTCCAGCTTTATGCCTTTAGCAATATGTAGTGCTTTTTTTATGCCTTTGGCAATAAAATCTGCCATCTAATCACACTTTAATCCAAATATTCTGTTAAACTCTGTTTCCTCTGTGTGTTGAGTTACTGCCTTTTCTCCTCTATGGCACAAAGTTGAGAAGATATTGTTTAATCAATGTCTTTACTATATAGTTAATTTTAATTTATTTCCTTTTGTCAGGAAACCATGAAAATGTGGGAAGCTTTCCTCAGATGTAACTGCTGAGCTCTCAGTAGCAACATTTCTGTCTAACATATCAGAGCATCATGATATTTAACCTGAATTAAATACAATCTTACTATTTTGAAAAACAAAAGAAAATGCAACTGACATGTATTGCTTTCTGTTGTATTGCAAGTATTCCTGGAACCTCTTTTTTATGTGGGACATCAACAGTAGCACAGTAGAAGGTGGTTGCAGTGCTGAGAAACATCTTTCATTCACTCAGAGAAATCTTGGAACATTCAGACTTCACAACTTGTCTCACAGAAGTCTTACCTCCATTTTGTTCTGGAACTGTTTAAAGAAAATATTTGAGGTGAAAGTAATGAAACAACCGCACTAACTCATGCAATTAAGTTTCTGTGAAAAAAAAAAGTGAAGGAATGCACACCTGATTTTCCCCTTTAAGTAAGAGCATTCAGCTCCTGCTAATTAGCTATTTGAGTAGAGCTTGGTGGACTCTGAGCAACTGCAAAAGAAAAACAGGAACAGCATGATAAGACTGGGTGAACAAACCTAAAAACAATCTATGCTTTAAATGGTTTGTAAATGTAATTCACGTTCCAAATTGGATCTGAGTGGTGCTCCAGCTATTGAACTCCCATCGAAATTTACAACAACTTCAGGAACATCTCGTGTTAAAAAGCAATAGGATTTTCATTGCATCTGAGTAGATTTCAGCTATTCAATCATGAATGGTTCATTTTTTAAACATAGCAGTAGTGTATGAATACCAGTCAGGTATTCTACCAGACCGGGTTTGGCAGTTTAACTGGCTACCCTTTGCTAAATAGTACAAAATGATACTTTTTTTAACCTCCCATAAACAGTCTGAGCAATTTCTTGATGAATTGCGTTTCCAGTTTAAAAATCCCTGACAAAGAGACTGATTACAGTGCACATAAGAAACCAAAACCACACAAAAATAAAGTTAAATAAGAAGAGTTATAGTGAAAATGTGGAGGACAGCAGCAGGGAACAACTATATAAAATATCCCACTCATTTATGCATTTAGGAAAACATTCCAAGGATTTCTGTGCTGAATCTGACTGAAACTGTAAAAGGCCTTTTCCTCAAACAGCCCACAGCTGAGCTGTACGTGGCAATGATATCTAAACAGGACTGTATCCTGGAGGATAGAAGGACGTGTAATTTTGGAAAGTCAGTGCGTACTCTGGTGCTTTGTCTCCCCCACATGATTCCTTCCCTTTTGGTTTCTGTTTCTCTAGCCCTGCAGGTCCGAATACAAACTTGGAAACAAGTTAACCACCACTTGTTTCACCCAAGGGTATTGCAAGCTACCTGTGGGGCAGGACCAGAGCCAGCTGTGATGTCCTGGTGGTTAGCACAATGCATTGCCCTGTCCAGGAGCGAGGAATTCAAAACACCACACAGTATCACACGGGCTCTTATGGGCTGTATTGGGTAGAAGAGGGTGTGTAGGACACCAAAAGTAAGGGAGTTTTGAGAGTAAGACTGGGAATGATGTTCTGCTTCATAACTCCCACTCCCAGTGTTCACAGTTTTGTCAGTATCTGGTTATATATTGTGGTTCTATTTTGAGGCCCTGTCCCCATGGCCCTTCAAGTGCTGATAGCCAGATCTCTGTTTAAACCACAATCTTGCTGCAAAACAGCCCAATTTACCCGTGCAAAGTGGGATCATGCTTAAAAACGATTTAAATCCCCTCAGACACTAAGCTTTTGTTTAAAGATATTTTTAACCTGAACACTGCCAGTACTAGAGCAACTTCAGTAATGCAGAAAACAAGTGGCAACAATAGCAAAGACGTGTTGCTGGCAACCAGTGCTGCTCAAACCTGTTCCTCATAGTTGCCAGAGCTTTCTGTCTAATGTTACACCAGCAAATTCACATCACTCAGAAAAGGTTGGGATTTTTTGACAAAAAAAAAAATTCTAACCTCTAGCAAAAGTTTACTGATTGGTACTGCAAGATATTTTATAAGATATAAAGGGTTTATAAGATATAAGTTTAGTATCTAAGGATATGTTAATGTTACAAAAACAGTGTACTAATTTGGGTTACAGGACAGATTTGGGGGGCTCCTCCAAGTATTTTCCCCCAACTCATTCTAAATTTGGAAAATAATGTGAACTTTCCTGGGAAATTAAATTCTTTATCTCCTATGCCACTTCCTCAAGAATGCAGATGTACTTATGATGACATAATGTGATGAAATAAAAGGAAATAAAGAGTAATGGAAGGATATATCCTAAAGGCCCATTTCTGTTCCAAGTGAAATCAATTTAACAATTCCCATGTACTTCATTAGGAACTGAGTTAAGCTTTGGTAGTTTTAAAGGAACTTTAATAGCAGAATAGTTGTCTACCTTGGGCAGAAAAGAGAATGAGGCACTTTCAAAGTATCGAATTAGAGACATGGGGTTGCATTCCATTTATTATGCCCAGACAGTCTGGTGCAGGAACAGAATAATTAAATATGCTCTGGTCTTTCTTCGTAAATTTCCTACTACCACTTCTCTCAAATGAGACTTAAAAAGAATACAAACATATGCACACAATTACAACCCCAAACCCTTCTCTTGAAGCTAGAAAATTCCTCCCTCCCTTCCCAAAACTACCTCTGCATCAAACATGCAAATTTATAACCCAGGAACAGGACAGATTCAGTTTCAGAAAATGTTTTAAAAAGACAGCTTGTGCTGGATCCTCATTTGTCAGTACAAAAAGAAAACTTCTTTTATATATAGTTAAGTTTCAGATAAACCCATTATGACACAGAGATCTCAAAATACAGTAGAGTGCCCTAAAAGTTGCCTTAGGCCACCTGAATTTACTGTTGTACAATAAAAGATATAAATTGAACAGCTATGCATAGAATATTTCACTTCAGTATTGCTCAGAAATGTTAGAGTGCCAGACCCTGGCCGTACAAGGACTGTTGTATTTATATTGTCTACACAGAATTAATAAATATTTAGATCAAATCCACGTGCGTGCGTGCATGGTTGACAGAGAAAGAACCATTTCCATGAGGCTTCAACAACTCTGTACTCCTGTGAGGATATAAAAAATAGAGAAGTGCCTTTCAAACTGAGTGAGTGGTATGTACTACAAGGAGCACATTTGCAAATAACAGAGTATAAATACAAAAAAATTGTAAAAATAACCTTTTAAATTTGCCTGTAACAGACCAATCGGTTGATTAAAAACGTCCCCATTGTTCTTGTTTACTCCCTTTTGTATCAGTGGTTCTGCTGCAATTCATATTGTATTTTTGAGTCAATGCCAATGCTGCTATCTGGAGAGAAACAACTGAAGCAACTTCAGTGATTGCTGCCTTTATATAGTCACAATATGCCAGTACTGCGAGGCTGCCAGTTCTGTAAGATGACTTTTTCTCATTTTGTACTTCTATTATCCCAGATAAAATAACTACTGCAGAAAATGTTGTGAATAGCTCTGTAATGTCTCCTCAGGCTGGCAGCAGGGTGCTATAGAATGCTGTGTTCTTAGCTGCTGCTTCTCCTACACATCTTTCCCAGTTGTCACTTCACTCTGCTGTCTTTGGTGAAGTGGGTTTGCAATTGCCAACAGTTATAAACCTCTTGCAGCAATGCAGAAATGAAAGAAAGAGTGCTACTGGCAGGGAGGAGTGAAAGTACCCATGGAAGAAGGGCCCTTCCCTCAGTATCCTTTTCAGCAAGGGAATAATCTCCATGGCTTGTGATTTTGACTGGGTTAGACTGAATGAACATCCATTCTTCGATGATGCGAAGGGTCCTCATATCTGTTAAGTAGAGAACAAGAATAAAAAACAAATTCCCTAACTTGCTTGAAACACATGTTATGGTGAACAGACAAAATGCAGTGCAAGCAATCCTCTGTGATTCAGGCCTGCAAACAAACTCAGCAAGATGGTATAGTACGTTGCTTATGTTTGGGTCTCAGGAGATATTTGTAGGATTTAGCTTTCTCTTTTAGTTTTTCCCTGAAAATATAGTTGCAACAACAATTACATTGCTAAGGCCTTGGCCCTTCATACATCCATGTCAAATTTCATACAGACATGTTGTCTCATTCACTTAACAAGTCTGAAGGTGCTAAGCCACTCGTGTCTGACACTGCCTGTCACTGTGCTCTAGCTTTGTGCTGCTTGCACTCAGCGTGCCCGTTCTGAAGGGAGTGCAGGTAGCCCAGCAGTTAAATGCTGCCTACATGACCTGGTAGTCCACCTCCAGAAGCTGAAATTTCGCCTAACAGATTCCCTGTGGATAACTCTAGAATGGCAATCTGCCTCATGAGCCAAAAAGGCATATTTTTCTTTTTTATCCCCCAGTATGGGAATACTTAGATTGCCTTCAGTAGAACTGTTCATAAATTTGAATGCAGATTGATGTCCTGCTGTGCGTGGAGAAGAAAATAAAAAATGCTGATACTGCTCTATGTTGTTTCACTTCTCTGTCTGATAGAACAGTTCAGATTAAGAGTTTAGTGTTTTATTGTTATTTTAAACATCAGTATGAGGAAAAAATTAATTGTGGAGAGAAGAAGCATTCTCTCCATTCAGAGCTGAACTGCTGGATACGAGAGGAGGCTCAGGATGTTGCAAATGTTTTAAGTCTTAAAATGTCTTGTTACTAGCCAGAAGCTTTTATTATGCAAAGAAATACTTTTCCTGCCTCATGTAATCTGACGTACTTTATTAAAAGTCTAAGTTTAACAAAGCTATTTTTATTCAGGAAGTCATAGTTTATATGATTTAAAACATGAATACATGGAGGACAGCCCTGGGGAAACTAAGCCCATATCTGGAAATGCAGCAAAAGATCATTTGTGCCAGTTTTTAATTTAACAAATTCTGTTTGCAGAAGCCAGAACTAGTAGTGTTCATTCTCCCAGTTTATTCAACACAGCGGTCTCTCAGCACTAAATGTCCTATGTTTTATTAATGGTTTTAGCCTTGTTGTCACAATTTACCATTTCTTATAGTTCTCCTTTCCTGTAATTAATTATCTCTATTACATAAAAAAGCAGATGTGAATTATGAGGTGCCTTCCAAAGAGTGTCACTTAGATTGAGGTCATGAGACTTAGTCTTGGAATACTCTCAGCTCTGCCATCAGCTTTATCTGAGACCTCCAATAAACCACATAACCTCTCCACATCTGTTGCTCCACCTGTCAGATGAGAATGGCAATACTGTCCAAGCTTGCCAGCTACATTTTACTATGAAAGTACTTTTGCAGCACAGAATGTCTCTTAAGAGCCAGGTGTTACTGCCCAGGCCTTGATGGACTCGGCACAGTATGAGGGGTGGATGTAACCCTGGTCTGAGCTATGGGTTTGTGCAGCTGGCTGACCACACCTACTTTGGAGGTTGGTACTACAGTGGAGGAGTAAAAATATAAGCAGTTTTAATCTATTAAAATTGTTTGGCTTATTCTTTTTGGTGTATCTTGAAAACGAACAAAATTTTTAGTAGATATACAATTTGACTCTTGATTTGAAGACTTTCTGAAGTTTAGAAACATGGAGCATTTGGGAAAAGTGGAAAATGATCCTGAGAAGAGGTGCTTGCCAATGTCCCCTCCCCTCCCCTGCC